>VIBL01000398.1:0-227969 GCA_008271625.1 Lutraria rhynchaena
CACTTGTTGTTAAGTTAATGTTCAGTTTAGTGTTATGTTCAGTGTTTAGTTGCCAGCTCCTTGTGGAAGGCTAAGTCAGTACTGGTTGATATACAGTGCAGGAAAACTGGTTAGGTTAACCAGTTGCCGTATATAATTGAAAGATTGTTGAAAAATGGCGTTAAACCCAAGTGGCACTAAGTCACATGAAAAAAACAACATAAGTTTTGTGTATAGATTTCATGTTACTAATTATGTACACTCTTTGTTAAGTTAGAATTAGGCTTAATGTTAATTAGTGTTGAATTTTGTGCTTAAATTTCATGATACTAATTTATTTACACTTTTTGTTTTTTCAGATATATTTTGTTTTGCGTTATGCGTAGCGTGTGCATCATCAGCGGATGATGTGGGTGTGAGGTGGGCGGCAGTTTTCCGATATGCGATTCGTTGGTGTTAAGTCTAGTGTTAAGTTAGTGTTAAGTTTAGTGTTAAGTTAGTGTTTTCCGATATGCGTCTTGCGGTGTGCATCAAAAGCGATGGTGCGGGTGTAGGGAGGGCATCGTTTTTCGCGACCGATTCCGTCAGCGCTCCGTTAGTGTTAAGTCTAGTGTTAAGTTAATGTTAAGTTTTGTGTTTAGATTTCATTTGTTTAATTATGTACACTTGTTGTTAAGTTAATGTTAAGTTAATTGTTATGTTCAGTGTTTAGTTGCCAGCTCCTTGTGGAAGTGAAAGTCAGCACTGGTTGATATACAGTGCTGGAAAACTGGTTAGGTTAACCAGTTGCTGTGTATAATTGAAAGATTGTTGAAAAATGGCATTAAACCCAAGTGACAATAAGTCACATGAAAAAACAACATAAGTTTAGTGTATAGATTTCATGTTACTAATTATGTTCACTCTTTGTTAAGTAAGTATTAGGCTTAATGGTATTTAGTGTTGTATTTTGTGCTTAAATTTCATGATACTAATTTATTTACACTTTTTGTTTTTTTCAGATGTATTTTTGTTTTGCGTTATGCCTAGCGTGTGCATCATCAGCGGATGATGTGGGTGTGAGGTGGGCGGCAGTTTTCCGATATGCGATTCGTTGGTGTGAAGTCTAGTGTTAAGTTAGTGTTAAGTTTAGTGTTAAGTTAGTGTTTTCCGATATGCGTCTTGCGGTGTGCATCAAAAGCGATGGTGCGGGTGTAGGGAGGGCATCGTTTTTTCGCGACCGATTCCGTCAGCGCTCCGTTAGTGTTAAGTCTAGTGTTAAGTTAGTGTTAAGTTTAGTGTTAAGTTACCGTTTTCCGATATGCGTCTTGCGGTGTGCATCAAAGCCGACGATGCGGGTGCAGGGAGGGCATCGTTCTGTCGTGACGGATTGCGTGAGCGCTTCGTTAGTGTTAAGTCTAGTGTTAAGTTAGTGTTAAGTTTAGTGTTAAGTTACCGTTTTCCGATATGCGTCTTGCGGTGTGCATCAAAAGCGATGGTGCGGGTGCAGGGAGGGCATCGTTTTTTGCGACCGATTCCGTCAGCGCTCCGTTAGTGTTAAGTCTAGTGTTAAGTTAGTGTTAAGTTTAGTGTTAAGTTACCGTTTTCCGATATGCGTCTTGCGGTGTGCATCAAAAGCGATGGTGCGGGTGTAGGGAGGGCATCGTTTTTTCGCGACCGATTCCGTCAGCGCTCCGTTAGTGTTAAGTCTAGTGTTAAGTTAATGTTAAGTTTTGTGTTTAGATTTCATTTGTTTAATTATGTACACTTGTTGTTAAGTTAATGTTAAGTTAATTGTTATGTTCAGTGTTTAGTTGTCAGCTCCTTGTGGAAGGGAAAGTCAGTACTGGTTGATATACAGTGCTGGAAAACTGGTTAGGTTAACCAGTTGCTGTGTATAATTGAAAGATTGTTGAAAAATGGCATTAAACCCAAGTGACAATAAGTCACATGAAAAAACAACATAAGTTTAGTGTATAGATTTCATGTTACTAATTATGTACACTCTTTGTTAAGTTACTATTAGGCTTAATGTTAATTAGTGTTGAATTTTGTGCTTAAATGTCATGATACTAATTTATTTACACTCTTTGTTTTTTTCAGATATATTTTTGTTTTGCGTTATGCGTAGCGTGTGCATCATCAGCGGATGATGTGGGTGTGTGGTGGGCGGCGGTTTTCCGATATGCGATTCGTTAGTGTTAAGTCTAGTGTTAAGTTAGTGTTAAGTTTAGTGTTAAGTTACCGTTTTCCGATATGCGTCTTGCGGTGTGCATCAAAACCGACGATGCGGGTGCAGGGAGGGCATCGTTCTTTCGTGACCGATTCCGTCAGCGCTCCGTTAGTGTTAAGTCTAGTGTTAAGTTAGTGTTAAGTTTAGTGTTAAGTTACCGTTTTCCGATATGCGTCTTGCAGTGTGCATCAAAAGCGATGGTGCGGGTGCAGGGAGGGCATCGTTTTTTCGTGATCGATTCCGTCAGCGCTCCGTTAGTGTTAAGTCTAGTGTTTAGTTAGTGTTAAGTTTAGTGTTAAGTTACCGTTTTGCGATATGCGTCTTGCGGTGTGCATCAAAAGCGATGGTGCGGGTGTAGGGAGGGCATCGTTTTTTCGTGACCGATTCCGTCAGCGCTCCGTTAGTGTTAAGTCTAGTGTTAAGTTAATGTTAAGTTTTGTGTTTAGATTTCATTTGTTTAATTATGTACACTTGTTGTTACGTTAATGTTAAGTTTAGTGTTATATTCAGTGTTTAGTTGCCAGCTCCTTGTGGAAGGCTAAGTCAGTACTGGTTGATATACAGTGCTGGAAAACTGGTTAGGTTAACCAGTTGCTGTGTATAATTGAAAGATTGTTGAAAAATGGCATTAAACCCAAGTGACAATAAGTCACATGAAAAAAACAACATAAGTTTAGTGTATAGATTTCATGTTACTAATTATGTTCACTCTTTGTTAAGTAAGTATTAGGCTTAATGGTATTTAGTGTTGTATTTTGTGCTTAAATTTCATGATACTAATTTATTTACACTTTTTGTTTTTTTCAGATGTATTTTTGTTTTGCGTTATGCGTAGCGTGTGCATCATCAGCGGATGATGTGGGTGTGAGGTGGGCGGCAGTTTTCCGATATGCGATTCGTTAGTGTTAAGTCTAGTGTTAAGTTAGTGTTAAGTTTAGTGTTAAGTTACCGTTTTCCGATATGCGTCTTGCGGTGTGCATCAAAGCCGACGATGCGGGTGTAGGGAGGGCATCGCTCTTTCGTGACGGATTGCGTGAGCGCTTCGTTAGTGTTAAGTCTAGTGTTAAGTTAGTGTTAAGTTTAGTGTTAAGTTACCGTTTTCCGATATGCGTCTTGCGGTGTGCATCAAAAGCGATGGTGCGGGTGTAGGGAGGGCATCGTTTTTCGCGACCGATTCCGTCAGCGCTCCGTTAGTGTTAAGTCTAGTGTTAAGTTAGTGTTAAGTTTAGTGTTAAGTTACCGTTTTCAGATATGCGTCTTGCGGTGTGCATCAAAGCCGACGATGCGGGTGTAGGGAGGGCATCGCTCTTTCGTGACGGATTGCGTGAGCGCTTCGTTAGTGTTAAGTCTAGTGTTAAGTTAATGTTAAGTTTTGTGTTTAGATTTCATTTGTTTAATTATGTACACTTGTTGTTAAGTTAATGTTAAGTTAATTGTTATGTTCAGTGTTTAGTTGCCAGCTCCTTGTGGAAGGGAAAGTCCGCACTGGTTGATATACAGTGCTGGAAAACTGGTTAGGTTAACCAGTTGCTGTGTATAATTGAAAGATTGTTGAAAAATGGCATTAAACCCAAGTGACAATAAGTCACATGAAAAAAATAACATAAGTTTAGTGTATAGATTTCATGTTACTAATTATGTACACTCTTTGTTAAGTTAGTATTAGGCTTAATGGTATTTAGTGTTGAATTTTGTGCTTAAATTTCATGATACTAATTTATTTACACTTTTTGTTTTTTTCAGATGTATTTTTGTTTTGCGTTATGCGTAGCGTGTGCATCATCAGCGGATGATGTGGGTGTGAGGTGGGCGGCAGTTTTCCGATATGCGATTCGTTAGTGTTAAGTCTAGTGTTAAGTTAGTGTTAAGTTTAGTGTTAAGTTACCGTTTTCCGATATGCGTCTTGCGGTGTGCATCAAAAGCGATGGTGCGGGTGTAGGGAGGGCATCGTTTTTTCGCGACCGATTCCGTCAGCGCTCCGTTAGTGTTAAGTCTAGTGTTAAGTTAGTGTTAAGTTTAGTGTTAAGTTACCGTTTTCCGATATGCGTCTTGCGGTGTGCATCAAAAGCGATGGTGCGGGTGCAGGGAGGGCATCGTTTTTTCGTGACGGATTCCGTCAGCGCTCCGTTAGTGTTAAGTCTAGTGTTAAGTTAGTGTTAAGTTTAGTGTTAAGTTACCGTTTTCCGATATGCGTCTTGCGGTGTGCATCAAAAGCGATGGTGCGGGTGTAGGGAGGGCATCGTTTTTTCGCGACCGATTCCGTCAGCGCTCCGTTAGTGTTAAGTCTAGTGTTAAGTTAGTGTTAAGTTTAGTGTTAAGTTACCGTTTTCCGATATGCGTCTTGCGGTGTGCATCAAAGCCGACGATGCGGGTGTAGGGAGGGCATCGCTCTTTCGTGACGGATTGCGTGAGCGCTTCGTTAGTGTTAAGTCTAGTGTTAAGTTAATGTTAAGTTTTGTGTTTAGATTTCATTTGTTTAATTATGTACACTTGTTGTTAAGTTAATGTTAAGTTAATTGTTATGTTCAGTGTTTAGTTGCCAGCTCCTTGTGGAAGGGAAAGTCAGCACTGGTTGATATACAGTGCTGGAAAACTGGTTAGGTTAACCAGTTGCTGTGTATAATTGAAAGATTGTTGAAAAATGGCATTAAACCCAAGTGACAATAAGTCACATGAAAAAAATAACATAAGTTTAGTGTATAGATTTCATGTTACTAATTATGTACACTCTTTGTTAAGTAAGTATTAGGCTTAATGATATTTATTGTTGAATTTTGTGGTTAAATTTCATGATACTAAGTAACCAATTTTTTTGTTCAAAGCAACAGATAAATCCAGCGAAAATTGTTTGTATTTTGGCAAAAATTTTAAAAATCTTTGAAAAACAACTGATTCAAATGTGTTTTCAACTGATGGTTTCAATCTACAATCGGTTCTTAATGAAAACCCCTAGAATGTATCATTTCAGTGTGATTGCTTAATTAATGCAAACCTTTTAGGTATCAGCTTGATTTTGTCTGGCTGCGGTGCACTTTGATCTTTTGGATGTTGCCATCCAAGTACCACAAAATATCAATTAGCGTATTAACATGCTTTTGCCTATCAATTTTTTCCATACTAGATGGAAAATAACTCTATTACCATTGAGATCCTGGCAAATTAAATTTTACAATCATTCATTTGCTGTAAATTTTGCTACATTATGCTCATCAATAGCTAAAGCCTTCTGACACGACTGTTACAATAGATGGATTGTTGTCCAAGTGCTTTTTTAATTTTGGTGGAGAGGGTCACTGTCCATTGGTTTGGGAAAATAAGCGCATGGGCGAGCAAAGTGACAGGAATACAGATTGGTGCTCTCCAAGTTGCCCAAGGTGAGTAAAAAAAATTTCTGAGCGACCAAAAATTTGATGTTGATTGCCCAGTTGGCGACCACAAAATCAGGGTAATGAAATGTCCAACTGAGATGTGTTTTCTCACATTCTGCACTGTTCACCTTTCTACTGTAATCACTTGTGTATGAGACATATATTTTTACATCCAAAATTGGGTGCGTTGATAATCGTAGATGTAGCATTCGATCCAATTTTTCCCATGACTGAAAACAAGCAAATTCAGGACAAATTGAATCTATTTGTTCCCAGAGTCAGTATCTGTTAAAAGGCAGATTGAAATAATAATGGAAATATTCTTACGTAATTTTTGTCTAAAACCCTTATGGTTCTGTATTTTGCCCGGATTTTGTAGACATCTGCATGAGTTTGAAAACCAGCAACAAATGTTTGCCGATTGTGCCATTAATTTACAAGAAAATACACAAAATGCAAACAAATGACTTGTTTTATTTTTCCTTTTTATTTTGTCCTTTTTGGTTACTTTCTTTGCTAAAAACATTGTTTTAAACACGAATATATTTTTCCTATTATTTCCACCGCTTTTTGCCTGCACCTTATTTGTAAGTAGTGTTAAAATTTTGTAATATATCAAAATATTCAATTTTAAAGATGGGCCCCAAATTTCTAGGTAGGCCCTTAAGTTTTAAAAAATAGGGGCCCAGTAGGCTACAAAAAAAAAGGCGCTAGCCTGTAACCCTGAATGAGGGATTTTTGTTACTTACTAAAATGTGCTTAATCTCTTTACATTTTTAACACCAACCAATGCAAAAAAATGCTTCGCAGTAAGACGTCAAACAGCAAAAAGGTAAATCTTTCAAGGATTGGAATAAAAAACATTGAAGTAAACCATTGAAAGCATTTACAACATTTTTTCAGTGTTGTTATTAAGATCAGTCTTGACCAGAATCATGACAACAATATGCTATATGGCATTACGAAATCGAAGAACAGATGAGAACATTTCAATAGGGTCAATATTGAAGGGATTGCTATTTTTCCTTTCGGACAGTTCAACTGTAAAAATGGAAAGATCCAGTAAATAATTCACTTTTTTGACAAATCGTCTATATTGCTGGTCACTTGATTTACAATACCAGACATGGTTAATTTTGCACTGTCTTTTGTGATGTTTCTCCTAATAATATTTGAAACTAATAAGGACATTTATGTGTTTCTTTTGACATAGACAGTTACATAAACTGCAGGCTCATCTATCTTGTATCTGTGTCAATACAGCACTTTATCCATAACATCCTGGTCTAGATAGTGAAGACAGAGAGGTAGTTAGGTATGTCATAGATACTGAATAACAAAATTTTACCGACAAAATTAAGCTTAGAGTGGTTGGAATGGTCCTGATTAGAGAGGTCCTACTGTATTAAACATGTTATGATTACAGAGGTATCACTGTATTAAACATGTTATGGTTTGTATTTTACAGTGATGGTCAAACACCACTTCACGCAGTGTGTGTCTGGGATGTGGACCTAGTGGTACAATGTTTGGTGGAATTTGATGCTTATGTATATACTCAGGTATGTTTGTTTTCAAATTCTTGTCTTTCAGATTTTGCTATTAAAATTTAAATTGCTATTAAAAACATCATCTATGAGTTAAAACAATCAGTTGTGATTTTCTTTGTAGCAAAACATCATATTTTAGTTTCTAAGTATTGTCAATATTGTATTAACCATGCTTTCTCTTTTTCATATTTTTTCAGGACATGATAAAGAGACCTCCAGTTTACATAACAATAAAGAATCATCTCTCTGTTATCATTTTTCATTGTATTGAAGTTATGATAAAAGTTATATTATCTGTATCTTAAAGTGACATGTATATATTTCATATTGGACTGACAAGTAAAGCACATTTTGGTGTTGTTTATTTCAGCACTACATGTGGCTGTGAAGAATGTTGATTTAAACAATGTTCAGATGCTTCTTACAGAATCTAGTATGAATGATGAAACAGTCAATGCAAAGTAAGTTCTCAATTTATCGCCAATCATTTACTTTAACTTGGGAAAAGTGTTTATAATATTTTGATTCTATAAAAAGTATTAGACTAGGGCCTTTTCAAAACAAAACTATTTGTTTCAAAATGTAGATCTGATTTTCTCTTCACCAATCTATCATCTGATGGTTTCTATAATACCAGTATTCTGTTAACCATGTTTTCTCTTTTTTCGTATTTTTTTCAGGACATGAAAGAGAAAAAGAATGATAGAGAATCAGCACACTTATTATTTTTATTATATTAAAGTTATGATATTTTTATCATATAACCAAATTTGATATATATGTAGCATATTGGACTTGCTAATGAAGGACATTTTTCGTTTATTTCAGCGCTACATGTTACAGTGAAGAATGCTAATTTTAGCAGTGTTCTGAGGCTTCTTACAGAATCTAGTATTAATTCCCAAGCAATCATTGCCAAGTAAGTACTTTATGTATGTTTAGTCATTTACTTTGATCTGTTTAACATCTGAAAATGTTGATGCTACCTTTGGTATAAAGGCATCGAGGAGATACATGTCAGATGTGATTTCGAGAAATGAAGTTCATTTTAAGTTGTCTATGACATTGGATAAAGCCACCTACTACAGAAAGGAAACAACTGATTTTTATAATTATAATAATACCAGCTTATCATCTTTTAGTTTCTGTATTGTATTAATACTATGTTAACCATGTTCTTTATTTTCATATTTTTTTCAGGACATAGAAGGGAAAACTCCAGTTTATATAACAATAACAGCACACTAATCATGCTTGTATTTAACACTTTGATTTTATGATAAATGTTATGATGAATTTCCTATCTGTATGTTTAAAATGTAATTATTACATATTGGACTAGAAATTAAAGTCAGCTATTTGTTTGTTTCTTTCAGCACTATATGTGACCATGAAGAGGAGCAATTTAAATCATGTTTTGTCCCTACTGTAGTAAAACTGACAAGTAAGTACTCAATTTATGAAAAATAATTCACTTAAACTAAGGACAAGTGAAATTGATAGTTTTATACGCCCATTTGAAAAAAAAGTTTCACCTGCAGCGGGCAGGCATGTGGCATTCACTGTGATGTCCAATCAATAACTTGAGTTTTTTTTACCTATTAAACATAGTCACAATATGTATTGGTGTAATGCGAAGACCCATTCAGTTTTGGCAATTCGGAGTTATTGCCATTTAATTGTCAAAATTTTGTAAAATTGGTCTTGTAGCTTGGTTCAGTAAAATTATACTGAGTTAGATTTGTCGTATTCATTTATAGCTGCAGGACATTTTTCTACAAATGTTTAGTGCGACAGTGTTTCATTTTGACAGCTTTCGTTAGTAAGGAAATAGGTATTCCTTAAGCAGAATTTTACTGTCCTTCATTTATACACTAATGTAAACCATTAGATATTACCAAAACCTTTTTTAAACAACATAAGTAATGCTTAAAATTGATATTTGTAGTTCAATACTGCCAGCATTCTTCTTTTTTGTTGGATATTGATCAAGGAAAACTGTTGTTTTGTATCTAGTTTTACTTATGCACATCAATTTCATATTGCTTTGTCCAATAAGAAATTCTACAAATCTAATTTACAAATGACATATTCATACTAGGTTATTGGTGTGTTCTTGAAGGAATCCATCATATAACTTTAAGAAAAACAATACAGGTCTTATAGGTCTGCAGTATGAACATTCATAAGTTTCATTTCATCATCATTCATTGTCATATTTAACTAAAAAGATTTGGCCAGTTCTTCAAATATTTATCAAGACTTCAGCCTTATTGCATTACCTGATGAGATGTATTACCAGAGCATATATATTGGTACAACTGCTCTTCAAGTAGTGGTCATTGGAGAGCTACTGTTATTATATATCTGTGCATTTAAGCCTGTTATTATTCAAATAGCTGTTACCTAGGCCTTCTTGGTGTCTTTTGTAAGATCATACACCCATTGAAGAAGGAACACCCATGGTGGATAGGTAGTTGGTGTCCGCTCTCATCTCAAACAGTTGTTGTTCAATTTTGATGAAACTAAATGTGTTTGTATGCATAATACCTCAGACTAATTGATAACCAGTCAAATCTGTCCAGACATTACAGAGTTATGTCCCTTAAATAATGAAAATTTTGATAAATTAAATATGAAAAATTGGAATAGTTACATAGCCATTTTAAATATTTTCTCAAAAACTCTTTGTGACAAGGCATACATTCTGGCTAGCATATTTTGTGATGGTCATCATTCTCGTGATACATTGAAATTGAAGTGAAAAGTTCAGAGGAATATTTTTATCATAGACTGATGAAATATGATTATCATTATTACCTTGTAGATATTGATTCAGACCTAATTTAATGACTGTTCTGTTAGGAAGCATAGAGCAGTTTGAATGTGGTATTCCAAGACATCTAACTACCTTTGACTTGCTGACATATTCTACAAAAAAGTTCCTTTTCCCACACAAGCCCTTCGTCATTTCATTGTAACGGATATAGTGAAATTTGCATGGAATGAAGATAATTATATGGGTCCCCAAGAATTCACTGAAACCATATTCTACTGTAATTACTAGTTCTTCCATGCAAACATTTCATGTGCCATATTGTAGAAAAATATACTGGCTTGTGTCTGCATAATTCTGTATAAAATCAGGTGTGATCGTATTGTTTAAAATAAACTGAATACATTGTTTTGTATTGCAGTATTCAGATCTGTTGACAATGGAAATATTTCTGTATTTATTTTAGATGTGTTGTCAAAGGAACCACCATGGAGTGATTGTTAAATTCTTAATGTTGAATTTGGTATAAAAACAAGGAAACCTCATTGGTAAGACATATTTTTGTTTGCTTGGTCTGAATTTATTTGATGTGTTCATTGTTAATTGAGGGAGATAATCTTAAAGCAAATACTTTTAACGTTAGTAGGAAGAGCTAGCTGTACTGACTTATAATTTGTTATTCGTTATTCATTTTAAGTATATAAATTGTAAACTCAAGGACTTGTTTAAAAATTATTGTTTCTTGTTTAAAACTGTTGTTTTATGAATCTGAGTTGATTACGCCTGTATTCTGTATGAAACATACTGAGAACAAGTCTGTAGTTATTGTAAATCAGGATTGTTTGGAGTTTTTAGCTCACCTGCTGCTTTCATGGTTGCTGTTGTGATTACCATGCCCGTTGTTGCATGTTGTGTATGGTGACAAATCATTTCAAATGAATTCTCTTAAACCATGTTGCCAATTTCAATCAAATTTCACAGGAATGATCCTTGGTCCTTTATTTTGAAAGGCAGTCGTCCTGCATTATCCTTACAGCTTACGCTCACTTCTGTAGCATTTTACTTCTTTTTGTATCAAAGATACATTTGCTTTTACTGCAACATTTTTGGAAGACAAGTAGGCAGATGTAAACAAACTTTGACTGTGTTTCAAACTTAAAAAATGTACCATTAAAAATGTGGCCAGTGTTGTAATAATACTGCAAACCAGTCTATGCACTTTTCTCTTTTATACTGATTAAAGAGTGTCTCAATGGCTATAACTATGCATATTTACCTCCCTTATTGAAGTAAGTGTTTGGTGAGCGTAAGTTTATTTACTGATTGAAAACTTCTTTTTCTTGCAGAAAGTAAACGATAAATGAGACTATGAAACTTAAATGTCCAGTCAGGTGTTACATGAAATATTCCTTTTTTGTCGTAAGTATTAAAAAATAAAAAGAATGAGTGGATATATTCTTGGGGTCAAAGTTGATCCCATACATGGGATCATTTGTTTTACATAGATTTAAGCAGGGAAACCTTTTCAAAAACTGCAGGTTTTAAGGTTTCTGTTTGGTGTGCCTCAATGCCTACTAGAATTTTCCGAATCTGCCCTTTGAGTTAACGAAGTTGTTAGTTTATCAGGTTACTCAGGTGAGCAATATGGGGTCATCATGGCCTGCTTGTTTAGGTAGATTTCATCTGTAATTCAGACATTGCAATTGGGTAATATTCTACGTATAACTTCTCCTTAGTATAATTTTAACACAAAGAGAAAGTTTATTTGTACTAACCAAAATTTTGCTCCCTTTAGGAGTCTTAGATACCATGTTTGTTGCTTTATATTTCCAGTTATCATTGTGGACCTGTCCTCTGTTTCAAGTCTTACAGTATCTTAAAAGACCATTCGAACACAGCTACACTCGGACCTTCAGAATATACAGTCTGGTTCCTGTCTATATGCATATACACCTGGGTGTCATTTCATAGATAAATTTATACTAAGATAGCACTTTTTAAACTCAAAATTATGCCAATAATACACAGTTATAGCTGAAGTAATGACTACCTGTCAGTTAAGGCCACCATTTGAACAATGGCCACTCGATGGCACTCTGCTACTAATGTGATAGACCAAATAAACCTCTAAATTAAGATCACCTGTGTATAAAGTCCACATTGCTTCTATCCCCTTTGTTCACTGGTTTGACACTGGTATTAAACAGCTCACAGGAAAATTTTAGGCCATTAAATTGAATATTTAATCATCCCATATTAAGAGATGGCATCAATCTTTTTAAAAAGCTGTACCTAGACTAAGATGTATCTATGAAATGATACCTTTATGCCATGTATTATTCCATGACTAACCCACAGACTGAAGTGTAATGATAGTCTATTCCCAATATTTAATTTTTTGTTCATCAAATCAATATTCATGTCATGTAGTATGGACTTTGTGAAGTTCCTTTTTGTTTCTTAAAAATCAATTCTTTTAAGATCATGTAGAAATTCACTGTGAACAAATTCATTTTGCTCATTAATTAGTATATTGTCATTAATGTGTTGTCTCCTGATTTTTTATGTCAAATATTAGCCAGATAAGCCTTGAATTTGTATTCATTTATGATGTACTAAATAAGTTTTTTTATTGTACTCTCAACATTGTTATTATTGTAATCATGCATATTTTTGTATAGTACTTACCACATTCCTATTATTATAATCATAATTAATGTATAAGAAAACCTGACTTGTCTGACTACTCCACATTTGTTTTAAAATGTTGCTGCTTGCTGCTGTTTTCAATCATTTTCTTGCTTCCTTATTGATTCATTAAATGACTTCATATAATCTAAGTAGTGATTTGCATATCATTATTCAGGGTACCATTTTAAATATTCTGAAATTATTGATTTAATGTTATTGATTTAGTATAGCGGTTTCTGTATGTCTGTCCATTTGTCTATGCATCATGAATTTTTTTTGTTAAAGTGACTTTTAAAGTTAATCTTTCTCCAAGTTCATGAGATTTGCCAAACAAAATATTCATGAGTTTTAATGTGATGTAATGATGGATTGATCTTTTATACAACATGAAATAAGCATACAGATATGCTAGTCTGTGCTGATTTTTCCTGAATGCTACTGTTTTTTATATTTTAAGAACAAATTCTTTGTGCTCGGGTAAAGTTCTCTACTTGTGGTATTTGTGTACCACCCTTTTTACTGGTCAACATGATTTTCCATTTCTTATTAATCAGTCAAAATAGACTCTTTGTCAAAGTGAGTCATGTTCTTGAAGGTATATGTCTGTTTATTATATTTATTATCCAAGTAGTTTGTTTCCATTCTTCAGTAACTAAATGTATTTGTGTACAAATTTGTCAGCAGTTATTTTTTATGGGGTGTTTAGTCCATCCATCATTTGATACACACCTCTAAAATGTTATTTTTCTAACTGTAACTAGAAATTAGGTTTTAAAATGAATTTAACATGTTGTAACCACTGTACCGTGAGAACAGTGATATAATGTCTAATTTACACATTGCAAACCTCTGTTTATTTTTTTCTCATTTGATTATTACTCTCAAGTACTTTCATAGATTTTTACATATGATCCATAAAGAATAGTTTTAATTAGAGTACATAATATTTCTGTTGATGGGTTCTTAGTTGTTTTAAAATTTTGATCGCAGCAAGGATACTGTTGTATGGTATAGATTTTGTTCTTCAGTTGATTTTCATATCTAAATATATGTATGTCTAATTTTAATTGCTAGAGTTCTATGTTTATGTTATAAATATGCGTATTAAGTGTTTCATTTTAAATTGAGTTTTGCCCCAGGCTGTAAAGTGATCATACTTATTCCCACTTTTTTGTATTTTTTCCTACTTTTTAGTCACGTTCCTACTTTTTCCTACATTTTAAAAAGAAACTCCTACTATTCCTACTTTTTATACAATGGGGCCAAAAACTCATTTGTTTATTGTTTTTAAGAGTTTCTTAGTATAATTGCAGGAAAATCAAACCCATTGTATACTATTGAAGATGCATTCCTCAAGATGAGGCCCCATAGACTCAAACATAGATCTTTTCGTTAATGATTATTGAAATTATATATAAAAAATTTTGAGAATTTACAAAAGTTAAGTACATGTATTTGATTCGTTTCATTGTGTTTGTACAGAACTATTTCTTATTGTTCTCAATAATGCATTACCTGAGGGAAACCAGTTTATTCCAGTTTAATTTGTTATCATGTAAATATAGTTAGAATTACTTCATCAATGTATACCTGAATATTGGATAAAATGAGAGATTTAGACCTTAAGATAAATCTGTTTAATACTGGGATAAACGTAATAAATAGTAAGTTGAGATTTTTTGAAGTTGATTTCGTATAAACTACGTTTCTGAACTAAAACAACAATTAAATTAAAAATTTCTGTAGGCCTACTTGATCTTATGTTTTTGTAGGATGTTTGTGGAAACAAGTATTATTGCTTTGTTCTAAGGCCTTAAAAAAAGGTTTGTTTCCGGTTACCCGACCGAACCAATGTTTTACCTGCCGATTCCTAAGTTTTTACAGCGTCCTAATTGTAGTGCAATATTGTAATTTTGGCAACTCATTAAATTTAATATTATGGCACACATATTCCCGTACAGTGTTGCAGATATCTGTAAAAAATAATTGAAATAAAAAAATCCCTACCTACCGACCCATGTTTTTATGGGCATTTAACTGCAAATAAACCTTGTATTTTTTAGGCCTAATATATGTTATTGTAAAAAAATGGTCATAAATTTTGTTTTATTGTTATTCCACATGTTGCGGATGATATAATAGAATATATAAATAACGAAAAGACGGTTTTTTCGTGTCTTAAATCATTATAGAAAAAATTCCTCTGATGAAAATCGTGAACTACTAGTGAAGGCACGATCTGAGTGTAAAAACACACTGAAATATAATCGTAAAAGGTTTTTAAATGAACGCACGAACATCTTAGAAACTTATAGATACAAAAATGCCAAATTATATTGGAAATTGTTAAAAGAGTCATCTCACGTAAAAACACTGGACATTCCTCTGACAAGTTTTGAACGGTATTTTAGGGCTATCAATAATCCAGATAATCACTTTTTTAATCCTGACGAAGATGTCATACATTTTAACGAATGATTTGTTCAAGGCGATTTTCACGTCATGTTTAGTGAGCTTGACTCAAGTATAACTGAAAGTGAAATTTTAAAAGCAATCAGTGAAATAAAGAATGGAAAAAGCTCTGGCCCAGATAACCTTTTAAACGAATACTTCAAACATGGCAAAAACCAGTTATTACCATATCTTATTAATTTGTTCAATATTGTATTTGATACAGGATGTTTCCCCAAAACATGGAGTGAAGGCTATATAATTCCGTTGCTTAAGAAAGGCCCTGTTAATAACCCAGAAAACTATAGAGGAATAACACTCTTGAGTGTTTTAGGCAAACTCTTTACACGAATTTTAAATAATCGTTTAGACAAATGGGCACAAAATTACAATGTTTATGTAGAAGCTCAGGCTGGGTTTAGAAGTGGAATGGGAACCACAGATAATATATTTGTTTTACATGGTCTTATATCACATATGATTAATTCTGGAAAAAAGTTGTATTGCAGTGTCGTAGATTTTAGCATAGCTTTTGATCACGTTGAAAGAAATAGTTTATGGTATAAATTAATTAAGATTGGAATTAGAGGTAAAATGTTGACCATTATAAAAAGTATTTATTCGAATATCAAAAGTTGTGTCAAATATAATAATAAACTCAGTAACGATTTTTCTTGCATTTTAGGTGTATGCCAAAGGGGAATGTTTATCCCCTTTTTTGTTTTCTATGTTTTTAAATGACTTAGAAGATTATTTAAGATTGAACAATTTCGAAGGAATAGATGTTCACATGACAAAGTTATTTATCCTACTTTACGCTGATGACATTGTGATCTTTGCGGAGTCAGCTGAAGGTCTTCAAAGAGGTCTTAATTTGCTACTTGATTACTGTAATAGATGGAAATTAAAAGTTAATGTTACAAAAACTAAAGTACTTATATTTAGAAAATCGGGATTATTACCGCGCAACATCCAATTTACTTTCGGGGACCAAATTGTAGAAATTGTAAATTCTATTAATTATCTAGGTATTGTTTTTACTTCAGGTGGTTCTTTCAGTGTAACGCAGTGTTCTTTAGCTGGTAAAGCACAAAAAGCAATATTTACGTTAAATAGATATCTTCTTAACTTCCCTTTTGTTACAGTTAGTCATAGATTAAAACTATTTGACAAATTAATATTACCAATAATGAACTATTCCTGTGAAGTATGGGGTTTTCATAAAGCAATGAATTTAGAACGAGTGTATAGCCAATATTGTAAACGTGTTTTAAATGTTAAAAGATGTACTCAAAACGATTTTGTGTACGGTATTTTAGGTAGGCTCAACTTGATACATTATCGTTATCTAAGAATAATAAAATACTGGTTAAAAATAAACTCGTGCAATGATCTTAAATTCTGTAAAATTATATACAACTTACTTAAAGAAGATGCTGATCTATACCCGAATAAAATTTCTTGGGTTACATTAGTCCGAAATCTATTATCAGAGTTAGGATTTTATGATGTTTGGTTAGCACATAACGTAGGTGATTCTAAAATATTTTTTATTGTTTTCAAACAACGGCTTATTGACACTCACATTCAAAACTGGCGTAGTCGTTTAATAGATTCAAGCAGGGCAATATTCTTCAGATCTGTTATTAATTTTGAACATCATTTTTATCTCAAATGCATTAACATAAGTAAACATCAAGTGGCAATGACAAGACTGATAGTTTCTTCGAATAATCTAAAAGTAGAATCAGGTAGATGGCATGCATAAACCAAGGAGTGTACCACTAGCAGATCGGAAATATTTAATTTGTAATACAATTGAAGATAAATACCATTTTATTTTGGAATGTTCTGTGTACACAAATCTGCGCAATAAATATATCAAAAAAATATTATTGGTCACGACCCAGTATGATGAAGTTGATACAATTATTTGAAAGTAAAAATGAAACCGTAATAAATAACCTGAGCATATTTATTTCAAAGCTTTTCAATGTCGAGATTCTGTCACCTGATTTTACAGATGTAGTTTAAATTGCACTACAATATAGGTAAACTTATACAAACGTTTATCACTTAAATATTACTAATTTTATGTTTTCAAATGTAAATGTATAAGTGTTTTGTGTTATTGGTGTAAATGATATTTACTATATTCGTCATCAAATTTCATTATATGCATATCAAATGAAAGTTGTTTATATTTGTCTTAATGTATTTTTGCATGCTCATTTGTATACATGTATTACAACTATAAACGAATGTCTTAATCAACACGACATTTGCATAATTATGATTCTTTATAAATATTCTACACATATTTATATGTGCATTTATATACATTTCAATGCTATATTTATATCATATTTAATGCCATCTGTAGTCTAAACTCTTGTAAAAATGTTCACCTTCTCCGCTGAAAGTGTTTGTCTTCCTGTTTTTTTTCATGTATATATCTTCTTTTTCCAAGCTTTGTTAATAGCTGTCATAAATATTACTTGTTAATTATTGTAACTACCAGCAACCGACTGTTGCATCTATGTTCATGAAATTGTATTTTGTACATATGTTCACATGGGCCTACGGCCTACTGAATTTGTAAATAAAACTCATATAAAATCTTCAATTTTAATTAGTACCAAACTGTGTACATGTATTGTCAGGGTTTTTAGATCTCATTTTATATGTATAATAATTTCAAAGTGACTATGTTTTAAACCATTTCATTTGTAAATATGTCTGAATTTTTTCATACTTTCATGTTAGCATGCACATTAAGGCCATCCTAAAAAATGTTAGTTTGTGGTTACTCGACCCAAACCTTTAACAAGCGGGAAGGCAGGTTGAAAATTTTAACATGATACACATGTATATAAATGCTTGTACTGAAAATGAAAATCTGGAGTGAAGTTTTAACGATTTTTGTCAAAATAAATAAAATATTTGGGGTAAGGATGGATTTTTAATGCAGTTCATGGGACTGCAAACCGATATTTTTAAGGATGGCCTAATAATAGACATAATTGTTTATATGTCTTTTATTGTATTTTTATCGGGTATATTCCAATATCAGCTAGAATCTGATCTTTGTAACAGTGTACTTGTGTATGACCTGGCTTGGGGTTTTATTTGGGTTCTGTGGGTCAATGTCACTGGTACTAAAAATAGGAAAATGATTGAAGACCTGGTTTGGTGGCAATGCAGCACTTGTTCATTAAACTTGAGAATTTTTATTTTCTATTCCTTCTCATGAAATAGCTAAAAATAACAAAAAAAACAACAAGTATTCAGTACAAAGATCAGTGAGATTATAGGATTTCATGTCTTGAAATTGGAATATATTATATGTTACAATTGTTTTATGTATGTTTTATACAATAAAATTACTGCCACTGGTTGCTGTTTAGAGGATTTTAAATATAAATGTACACATTAAAACATGGTAATAGTGACTTTTTGGAGACCCAAGTATTTACTTGTTTACTGTAATAACTTAAGATTCTATACCTGTAGTCTTTCTCTTCACACTAGCGCAGTTACTACATTCACATCTATATTAATGAAATTAAGAAGGGTGTGTATGGAAAAATTAAGAACCTCTTTATCATATCCAAGTTCACTAAAACCATGTTTTACTGTATACGGTGTTCAGTCATGTTCATGGTTCATTCCGTAAAGTAAATCAAAGGTGTAGTCAGGATATCATTTTAAACCACAATCTGACACCTGTCCAATTTACCATACCTGAAATTTACTACACAATATGAACAACATCTCAGTAACAAAATATACAGTGGAACCCCTCTAAACCACTTCCTCTATAAACTGGTTTCCCTTATAAATTGGCCAAATGTTCTGGTCCCGACTGTATAATTGGTAAGATTAATAGAAACAAAGGAATTCCTAAAATGCATGTTGTATTATGTAATGTATATCATTGTCAAAATATTGCGTTTTTGGGAAAATGGGTCACAACTAAAATATTGTTAAAATGTATCTCAATTCAATGAGATAACCAGTTAATGTATTATTGACTCTGCAGGGATGAATTTTTGTGTAAAACCCTGAAGACATGTTTGTACTGTTTTAATTCAATAATGGATTCAACTTTGGTAAAAAAAACAACTTTGATGTGCAAACTTATTACTGAGATAACATTCTTAGCATATTTAGTCTTTGAAATACATGAATATTCGTTATTCATATAATCATAACAATGATGCCAAAGTATTAAAATAGAAATGGAAACAGACTTTGCTGTAACAGCTATTTTCATTGACTTGTGACATATGATCTTCTGATCTGTAAAAGCCATTTGGATTATTTCATCTGCTTGCCATAAGGCCATACCAAAATGTGTCTATGTTTAGCGTAACATCAAGGTTCAAAAACCTATCTAGCTATACGGAAAAAAAACAAACAAGAGCCTCCGGAAGAAACACAAATTTCCTATTTAATTGCCGCAAAATATTAGCTTCTATCAAAAGTTCAAACTGTCACTCAGTGAGAATAAGTATGTTTCATATCTGAAATCAAAACAAAAACATAATATTGATCGATTTTGACGACTGGAAGTCATATTGATACAAAGCAGATCGTTCCAGCATGTAATGGTCAAATAAAGATATTTCAAATGATTATATATTGAATATTACTATATGTTTTTTATTTGACTCAGGTGATCGAAACCTTTTCATCTGCAGATGCTAAACATAGACGATTTGGTATGGACTAAGAATATTGCCAATGAAATTGAATTATCAAAGTGTATTACATGGATGCAAGTAGAAAATTTCTTAAAACCTGAAAATATGTTTTTTTTGTCTGTACAAGGCTGAAAAAAATCTCATCTTGTACTTCTGATGCCTTCACGCGAGACAGGTTTGCAGTAAGTCACAAAAAAGAGAGTTGTTTCCCTTTCATTGTAGTCTCATTTAAATGATGGATAACTCCTCCTCGACACTTTACCGTTTATGTATCCCCCCATTTCCATTTAGATATTTTGAAAAGACGATCCACAGAGCCCTTCAAAAACCGAACATCCGGTATAAATTGGAAAACTTGCACTCCTGTTATTAAATACAATTTGCATGATAAATGTCGCATGTGTATTCATACTGAATTTTTGATGACAGGAAATTGTTATTACTGAACTTTTGCTGATAGTTTTTGTAAAGCAAAGTTTTCAGCATAATATTTTATCACTGCAGATCAGACACTAGTTTCAGTGATATGTGTTTGCTAAGATAACTGTTTTAAAGACTAAAATTACTTGTTTTAGGTATCTATGGTCAGATATTAGAGATAAATCTCAGCAAAATTTACCATACAAAAAATAGTCATGTTCAGGGTTACCTGACTTGAAAAAGTTTGGCCAGGTAGGTGGAAAAATTTCAGTAACTTTTTTTTAAAAGCAACTTTTATAAGAACAATTGTATGATTTGTCCCAAAATATTATCATACATTGGATTTAGCTATTGGAAACCTAGGTCTGTGCCAATAATAGGATTAGTCAGGTAACTGTAAACAAAACTATTTTTCTGGCCTAAAAAATACCACGAAATAGAGAAAAAAGTTGCACCAAGAACTTTATACTGGATAAAGAAGAAGCCAAACAGTCACAAAACATGGCTGTAGAAGCCATCTGGTGAAGTGCAAACTGATCAACAAATAAAGCAGACAATGGTTTATTTTATCACCAAGTTTGTTGAATCAGGAGTCATAATTCAAGAGCCCGAAAAGCAATTTTGCTGATTATAGAGCTTGTATGCTATATACAACAAACAGTTTAACCAAATTAGGAGACGATAGAATGGGAGCTCTTTAGCTTTGAGAGCAGACGACTTTTCTTGACAAAAGAACAAATATCAAAATATACAACATACAGTCAAATCTGTGAACAAAGGCCACCAAAGGGTATGAAGAAAAGTGGCTTTTGGGGGAACGTGAAAATGCCCTTACTATGGGGAAAACATCATCATGAGGGGAAATAGGGGAACAATAGTATGACAAAGCATGCATATCCTCCTGACATTTAATTATACTGGCTGTCTTAAGAAAGTAACCATCAAAAAAAATTCTCCCATTTTGGCCTAATATACTGACCTTGAAATTTTAATGGTATGCAGCAATTTTATGGTCAATAATGGATAACAATATGGTTACACATAACGGTAGTAATGGTTGGTTGGCTTACTTGAGGTGCACATGCAAAATTGATCTTTTTAAGAATAACTTTTATAAAGTAAACTTTCATACCAACATCACTTACTGGTTACTTTCTTATGATGGCCAGTATAACATTGGTTATAACCTTGATGGTTAAAGACAAAAGAACTATTCTGCTTATCAATTTTATGATCAAAAATGTTTTCAATAAAAATCAAAATCTACCAAAGGAATATTTATGCTTACAGGGGAAAAAACGTACTGTTCAGACAGGGAATTGGGACTAAATTTGCTCTAAATAGCCACCCACAAAAACAAAACATGGCTTCTATAAAAATCTGGCATTAGGGGTTTAATGAATGTAATTTTTATTCAATATTACAATAATATGAATGAAATAACCTTTGAACACTAAGTGCCATTGAAATGCAATCTTCTCAATCATGCAATTACCCAAAGCATGAGACAGGTATCAGTAAAACAATTACAGTAGACTGGTATTTACATTAATATTACCAGGAAAAAGTAATTTGAATTGAACTTTTGAAATTAATTAGAGTAAATTAATTGAATTGCATTTGATTCATACATTGTAAAAATATATCCAAAACATATGGTAGTATTTAATAGACATTTCCAGCTTATATAAGGGGTCATCCCAGTGTAATATTCTGATCATTTGCGGCCAAAGAAAAAAGTCCATCAATATCTATTTCCAGTATGACAAGTCAAGAATGTTTAAATGATATTCAAAATTCACTCATTGGACTGCTTGCTCAAAACACATATTCTTACACCAAATAACAGGAGAAACATCCAAGACTTTGACATCATTGCATAATTTGTTGGCATAAAGCAACACACAAGGGTTTTCCCTAAGATTTTTCACACGAGGGTCCACGGGACTCCAATCAGCAACATTTAAGGGGTCCCTTGGGATTTTTGGGGGTCCCACACAGAAATTGCCAAGGGCAAAGTCCGAGTCGGAAGGGGTCTAAAGGATGCTGTGGTCACTGTCAATGCAAGTCCCTCACATAAATATCGCATCTGGGATGCAAGAAACCTGCATAAGGGAAATCCCTGACACATTAACCTATGTCACCATTGAACAGAGAGTAAGCCATAGGGATGGTATAACACAAAATATAGACAGTGTATTTTTGGGACAATAAAATGATGCACAGCAACTGAAAAGATTAGGACCGATTTACATTTTCCTGTATGAGTTGCTAGCATATAAAAGTTAAGCCCAATATATCATCTCTCATTACGCCATATACTGCTAGGTAACTGACATGCTAACCCATAAATCAGCAACTTAACAAAAGAATACAAAGAACATCTGGACGCCTAAAAACACCATTGCGTAATTGAAATCATACTAAGTTATCCCCATAGTGAAGTGATTATTCTCTGTCGAACAATCACTGGCCCCACATCACCGAGTTTGAATCCTACCTGAGACCAGAAAAGAAGCAAATATGAAGAAACGGTCCAGCTAGCTAATGGAAGGTTGGTGGTTCTACTCAGGTGTACATCTGGGATCTTCCTCCATTGTGAATAGCTTGAAGAGTCACCCCTATGACCCTGGCTGTAGGTGAAACCCCTTAAATGTTGTGCTATTATGTTGAGACAACTCTAAATATTTTGTTGTTATCCATATCATATTTGTCATCGTAGTAAGCAGGAAATATCTACTGACGACAAGAATTATTGGTACACCTACATACATGTACTGTGGTATCATTATCAAATCACACAGTGAGTTTTTGCTAATTTCACATAACAAATGATGCAGAAATTTATGACCACGCTAACTATTTATTCAAAATTGTTGCAAACACCAAATCTATAAATTTATGTATATGTATATACAAGTAGTTCTCATTATCACATAGATTTACATCAGATTTCATAACAATAATTATTCTGATTTAAATGCATTTTAAATAGAAAGCTCCAGATAATTCATGCACATAAAATTGCCATTTACAGTCAACTTAAGCACTGTCATATATGGGAATAATCAAATGACACATCCTGTAAATGTTTGAATCATTCAAATAAAGCGTCTACATGAGACTGATGTTACAGTTGACTGAAACAGCCGAGGTGATCAGTTAATTACCGAAAATGTCAAAGAATGATATTTACACTATTTAATACAAGTATAAAAAGTTTTGTCAAACGTTTTTATTTAATTTCCACATCAAAATATTATTAACTGGCCGTGAAAATTTTCAAAAACAAACAAGGAACCTTGGTGCTGCGGAAACAATAAAAACCATTAAGGGCGGACCTGGGAAAAAATTCCGGCAAACTTAAACATAAACTTAATTTGCAAACTATGTGCAATGTAAATCATTTTGCTGAAGACTTTTCGTTTTTGATTAACAGGACAATAATACAAATCCTAACCATGGTCTCCAAAGAAGAATCATTAAACTATATTCGCAATGAAAAAAATTCATTCAAAATTTGAAAAAAATATTTTTTGAAGAATGCTGAACAAAATTTATTTAATCTAAAAAAATATTGTTTTCCAGCACTTGTGTTTCTTTCACATCTAACATGTCCCCTTCCTCCATGTCAAGTGATTCTGGGTTGTCGCAAGGGAACAAGGTCACTGTCAAAATACATCTGAATGTAACTGACTTCAATGTTCATCCTGCAAGTGTATTCGTCCATCAGTAAGGAAAGGCTTTTTCTGTTATAAAAGAAAATACCTCATATAGATAATATAATATGCTATCATGACAATATTCAATGGAATTAAATAATTAATTTTAAAGTAAAACAAAAAAAATCATAAAAAAGATTTTTAAAGCAAAAAATTTTTGGCATCAATAATTAACAGCAACACAAAATCAACATAATTAATTCATTTACAGAGCAAGCAGTAGCAATTTCCATTATATTCTGATACTATTATAGTAATACACAGAAGTAAATTAAATAAAATCTTAACACATTTCAAATATATGCATTCGGAGACTTGAACTCCCAACTAAACAACTAAATTGACCATTGATAAGGTTGCACATAATTCTGGTCATCTGACATTACAAACAAGAACCTATAACCAAAAATAATTTGGCCTAATATAAAAATCAGAAATGTATACTAAGTAACAAGGTCATAATTTTTGCCCTATAAAACATGATTCTGTTTGGTAAAACATCTAACAGACAAATTTGAAATACAAAAATATTTGGGGACAAACAGTGTTGCATCCAGGATTCCAAAAGTATGGGGGATTGTCCTGTATACTTTTATTTTTTATGGGGGATCCAGCAAATGAATTGGGAAATTAAAAAAGTAGAATTGACATAAGGATTTAACCTTCATTAGCATTGTTTGTTTTATACATATGCATGTGTGACACAAACATTATCTAATTATCAAAAACAGTCATATTGGTAAAAAAACAAACACTGTTCTGAATTTATTAAATACATGAATTCGTACTTATTGCTTGGCAAAGACTCCCATTTTTCTTTGCTTTGAACTCAGTCAGTGCATTCATGAGATTGAAATCCTTCAAAAGTGGTCTTTCAATGCTAATTGTCAATAGAGTCATTAAATGTGATTCACCAAGCCTATTTCTGCCGAAAATTACTAGGCTTTTTCTTTTTTGGTGAAGCAGACTCTATGGTAGTAATAGCAGAATCGGCCTCTTCAAGACTTTGGCCAAGTGGTGATTCTTGGTCTCTCTGCATACTAGCATATTGTTCTGAAACCCCCTTTTTTGGAATTTGTGCAGTAAAAAATCACTAACCTTATGTTTGGGCATGATGATTAGCTCGAAACAATGGTGACAACAGAATGGACTGAATACCAGACCGACTTCCGTTCGATAAATAATTTTCTGATGTTTCATTTCATGGGACCTTGATTTTTATGTTTTTATGTGACGTATTGACACTGGGGTTTAATGCCGTTTTTCAACAATTTTTCAATAATATACGTCCATGGGACCTTGAGGTCGACTTGATGACAAAGGGAAGTATATGCGACGATGCACAAACAGCAGCAGCAGCATTCAAAACAGGTCAATGTTTGACTTGGCCAGAGGTGTACTTCGGAACTAATTGTTTACAATTGAAAGCTAGCAGTCGGCCACAGAGAGTTTCATATACTGGTATTGAATTATAAGTACAGACGGCTCATCAGAATTGATTTTTATGAGGGAATTTTAATGTGGGTGATTTGTCACAAAAAGCATTAAAAATATGGGTGATTATTTCATTTTTTGCACAAATCACAAAATTGCGCAGCTTGGATGCAACACAGGACAAATTGTGCCAGAAACAAAATGGCAAACTTGATTGCTGTAAAGATTGGTATTGCAATAATGTTGAAGAAGTAAATCACTTTAAATCTATTACACAGACCAACACTCTGACATCATTACTAACTGTATTCTCAAGAAAGGTATGTTTAGGCCAACCTACTCAATTGTTTGGGCCAAATAACCCCAAAAATGAATATTTTATTCTAGCCAAAGAAAACTTAAATAAATTCTCAGTCCAAAAAAACATTTACAAACCTTAAGAGCATTTATTGATTCCCTGTGTTTTGATCCACGACTTTGTACAACAAGTTCAATAACATCTGGGTCATTTTGAATGAATGAATCCAGAGAGAATCTTCTAATCCATGATGTATATGACATTCTGCAATACAAAGAATATTATACAGTGAACAGTCCAGCATATACTACATGCCATCATTGAACCGAGAGTAGATTGCACAATGTCTAAAAACTGAATCTTGGTCCAGTTAAAACAGCCTACCTGATATTAAGTTCAGTACCAGCACAGTATAGACATAACATTTACATTGTACTTTGGCATTAGATTTATAGCTTACAGAAAGCAAACAAAACAACAAATCAATATTATTAAAGTAGCAATACAACAAATAACATCAAATTTATACATCAATAATATCTTACAGCATTATTTAATGTAATATATATCCCACATACCTAAACAGTGTTCCCACTCTCTTGGAATTGGGAGTTAGCTTACCCCCTAAGTCTGAAATCTGGTGGCAAGAGAAGTATTTTGGGGAATATGAACATGAAAAATTAAAACCCTGAAAGGACTGAGAGTCACCGCAACCAAGAACGGAAATATGACCAAACCACTGAAACTAGTGGCGTTCATTACAATATGATCATTGAAGTTGATTTTCTTTTACCTGTGCTATGAGATAAGCTTTCATTATAATATTTGATATGATTTTGCTTAGCTTGAACACAAAAAGAGCTGTCATATGGACTAACAGACAACACCATGATATAGTACCAGGGATTTCCTGCAGGTTTCTTGCATCCCTGACACGATATTCAGTCAAGGGACTAACATTTAGAGTGACCACCGCATCCTCGGGACCCCTTCCAACTAGGAATTTGCCCTTGTCATTTTTTGTGTGGGACCCCCAAAAATCCCAAGGGAACCCTAAAATGTTAGAGATGGGCGTACCGGGTACCCTCAGGTAAAAAATCATATGAAAAACTCTGAGTACAATGTGTCAAAGATTAGCAGACGTAAAATCACAATGGCATTATTATTACATTCATTTTGGATATAAAGAATTCCATTCAATTAATCAATTTTAGTGTTAATAACAGCCCGATTTACTTATATGACAATAGTTTCAATTTGCAACCGTTTGTAGATGTTTAATGTTGCTGATAACAAATTTTCAGTCAAATTAAGGGAATGGGTGGATTTTAGGCAATCATTTTTCCTGGACGTTCATTCAGTCTTGTTACCTGAACTTTACCATTTTTTAGCCTGTTATTTTATCCATATGCCTCTGTCTAGCTATCCAATGTAAATGAATATATTTACTGAAGGAATATTTGTTACATGTGTCCCTAATGAGGATCAAAACAGTCCTCTTTAAGCACACTACCAACTGGCTATCCAGGCGCCCCATAGGCATCTAAATTAAATAAATACATTGGACACAATTTTAACTAGAAATGATAGTACCGGCCATTAATTTAAGGTTGTTGTGACTTTCATGTTGGTCATATCCCATTGGTTCTTGTATGTGAAACATTGTCAATTAAGTAAAGACATCTGCCCAATTTAGGGTTCATACAGACATTCCATGCCAAAATTAAAGCACTTTTAAGCACCTTTTCCCATTTTCAAGTACATTTTGTCACATATGATGTCATCACTTGTTATTAGTGATTAAGTAACTAAGAAGAGTCGTATACATTGAAGACTTAATTTTTGGCTTTTTTCTAGTTCTGTAGGATATCAATTAAGGAGACACCGAGTGCAACGACAGCATATACCAACACAAACTAATTCAAACCAATATGATTTTTTCCCCTTACTGTTACATTAAGCATACATTTGATTGCTTTGGAACTAAATGGAATTATTTGTTGAAACCTACCGACTTTACCTGACACATCTTTAAGCACTTTTCAAGGACTTTTAAGGACTTTTTCATATATATGTCAACCACTTTTCAATAATGAGACTACAATTCATGTACTTCATATTATAAGATGTACATGAAATTTCATTATAAATGAAATTTTCAAATTAAAGCTACAAGACTTTTTTGTATTTTTTCTTTAAAAGAGGTGCATCCTTGTCAACAGTACACACATGGATATGTGTGGTATATCTCATGATGGAGCATAAAAATGTAGCAAGTATGTGAATGAAGTTGATTTGTTTTTTGTTTTTATGTGACTTATTGTCACCGGGGTTTAACGCCGTTTTTTCAACAATTTTTCAGTTATATAAGGTGACCGGTTCACTTAACCAGTTCTCCTGGACTATATACTAACCAGCACTAACTTACCCTTCCACAAGGAGCTGGCAACTTCTCCACATATGGAGGAAAATTGACATTTTTGTCAAATTTTTATACAAGGGTATGACCTGCCACGACCAGGATTCAAATGAAGTTGAATCCAATATGGCAAAATGAAAAAAAATGTTATGTACAAGAAATTCAACAGTTTAGGTAGACATGAGACTTATACCAAAAAGAAGCTACAAGCTTAAATTTGAAAAAAATAACACATGACTAGGTTTTTTTTTAGATGTATTTAGGGAGACATGATAGGTCAAGGTTCATCAACTGTGTGTAGTGTATGACTGTATATAAAAAAAGTTATCCATAAGGGCAATTTCAACAAGTTTTGAAAATAAATTAGCAACGTCAAATACACAGTGAGAATTAAACAACCATTCCACTATGTGAAATTTTCAAAACGGAACATGTGATGGAAAATGATTGAGGGCAAGTCTCAGTCATGGAGTTAACAAAATATTGTTATTAACAAACTATAACTAAGCTCCTTTTGGTCATTTCAGGGACGAACAATTGTGTTTGCATCTATTTTTAAGTCTTTTGTATCGAGACTTCCCCAACCCAATACGGTTAAGTGTGAAATCCGTCTATCCTAGCACTATATTACTAGCACCATAGCATGTGCATAGATAGCTAAATAGAAGCCACAAGTTAATACCAATTTTATGTAAACATATACACATAACACACAAAGGGAAGGCACTGTCAGATGAAAAAGCAAACATTTTTGTGTCCTGTTCAGGCCTTTTTCTATGCATACCACAAGTCTGACTATAGGGCCCATTCCCAACACCAGTTATAGGTTATTTTTCACAAACCCATAAAAAAATCCCAAAGTACAGTTTTGGTTATCTGTCAAAACCTTGACAACTCAGTATCTAACAATGCTATCAGCCTTCGTAATGACTATCCCTGGGGGCCGCGAAATACACTTTCCGCTGGAACAATTTACCAGTGCACCGTTTTTGGTATTCGTTATTTCTCGTATTTTATTGTTATTGTTGTAAAAATGTTCCACAACAATAAATATGGCACTTGCAAAATACGAAGACGCACACATATAATTCAAAGTCCTAATGGCCTAAGCCCTGAAGCACTTCAATTTCAGGGTCCAAAAGTTATTGAAAGTCCCCTTCCAGAGTCTTCTGTTGACATTTCTGTAGAATATCAACAAGTTAAAATTTTAAGCCATCAAGTTGAATATGTGCCTGATGAGGAAAGTACATTGACTAAATCCCCGCATCCAACCAAAATCCAAACTGCTTCAGACTCCCCTCGCCCAGAATCTTAGCTAGCCAGTCTAGTAAATCAATATCAAAGGATTTCATTCCGCCCCCTCCTTGCAGAAATACCAGACGGGTGTCTCCTTGACTCACTAATATTAAATATGAGAGGTCATACCCCTGTTAGGGTATGAGCAAGCCCATGAACATTGGCCATTTTTTTTCTTGTAAACTATTTGTTTATCACCTGTTTTTAATGAGAAAAAATGTTAATAAAAAAGTTGCAATATGGCTTTTCAACATATAACTTTTCCCCAAATTTTTGGATTCTACGACTCGATTTATAATATTTGGCCAGGGTCTTTATCCAAAAATGGCTAGAAAAAGGCTTGCGGTAACACCCACTCTCTGGTCAAGTGCAGAATAACATACCTGAGGTCTGTAGCAGAATGTTTGGCCTTTTACACAAAATATGTAAGAAGTACTCTATACTACAGCCACAATGGATTTGAAAATGGCTAGAAAAAGGCTTGCTGTTACACCCACTCTCTGGTCAAGTGCAGAATAACATACTTAAGGTCTGTAGCAGAATGTTTGGCCTTTTACACAAAATATGTAAGAAGTACTCTATACTACAGCCACAATGGATTCCATTTGTAAAAGAAAACATCACATATTCAGCTTACAGATTAGAGTTTGTGTCCAACTATTTCACCCAATCAGGTATAGACACAGTTATGATTTTCTTGGGTCTACATATACCAATCACATGTATATTCCCCTTTCTAACTGGTGTAAAGGGTAGTATTCCTGCATGTTTTAACTAAGTTTCTACAACACTATTTGACTTTGAATATTTGGACACCAAATGGTTAGGAGTGTAACGAAAATTCCACTGTGATAATTGGCAAACCCCGTTCCAGTTCATTTATCGTCGTACAGAAACGAAACTTCGCCAGTTTACTTCCAATAGATATATTTTATAAACAAACCATGTGATATTCGATATGGAAGCGTTATTATCAATTTCAGAACCATTAATCTCTAAGTGGCCTAAAGCTACAATGATTCGGAATACCTACAGACATTATATGAATTAAGAGGTTGGCGGCAAATTTCTATTTCAAGCATTAGATTCTATATCCTGTTTCGCATTAGAACTTCAGCTCGATTCAAACTACATTCAGAATATCTATTGAGCTGATTTACGTATGCGCTCAAGTCAGCCATGAAATTGATGAATGATAGACCCCGTGAAGTCTATTTACTTATTCGTGATTTTACAGAAAATAAAGAATGTCATGTAAAATTTACCTCGCCACCCGATACTCGAATACGATCTGTAAGTCTATATTCACGATACATTTCATGACACCGCTTATTTACGATATACGACCATGAAGAGTTGTTGTCACATTCCACAGAACCACCGCATGGGGAAGCAACTGGATCTACTATAAGCGCATGCGCAATTGATCTCGTTTGTAATGGACAGAAATTCTATTAGACGAAAAAAATATTTATTATTACCGTATTTCCCATAATTAATGCATTTAGGACTCGAAATATACGGAATCGTTTATTAAGAGCTTTTTTAAATGAATGAGGTATCAATGCGATAAAATACTTTTACACCCGTGTAGAACAAAGTTTATTTAAAATTTTGATTGTTTCATCAATGTACATAAAGACTTGATACGATATTTAAATGAATTAAATTCTGTCATTTAACACTTCATACTAAACGCCAACAGAAACATACACTATGCCTAAACATAAAATTTCAACAGGAATAAAAAGATGTATATCTTTCTTATCATTTTTTCTCTTTCAATAATAAGAAAATTTATAACGTTTAATAGACAAAAAGACCATTTTCATCGCAAATCACAAGCCTGATAAAGTAAAATAATGCATTCTTTCTTACTGTAAGTATACAATAATTGACTGTCTCCGCTCTTTTTCATGTGCACTTTGTGTAAAATTGGTGACATCATGGATGACGCTGAGGAATTTTCTGATTAAAAAAATAGAGTAAAATTATGATCAAGAATTTAGTCCTGAAGTATTTTTCATATATAGGATTAAATCCTTATAGTAGAAGTAATATTGCACACGAATCATCATATACCAACTGACTCGTTGTCATGTCGTCTCTCAATATGATACACAGTTACTTTTATTTTTATAATGAATTGTTTCCATTGCTTTACTACATTGAGCAAAGTCAAGCATTAAGCCCTCAACTTCCACGTCAGTAGCTAGTGATATTAGGTATTACCAGGCAATGAAGTGGTTTAATGTCGATTTGAAATAGACCTATGTGATATCATTAAAACTATCACTGGATATATTTAAGGACAATGTAATTCCATAATTAATGAGCTTATTTGATGAGAATAAATTGTAAACAACAAGCGTTGTAGTTTAAATAATAATTATCATCATCGACCTGGATTAGCTAGTACGTAGCCCCTCTGTGCGAATGGGGCTATATGGATTGTTATCTGTTTTATTACCAGATGACTGTGTGTGCGATCTATATAACTGGGCCCGTATTTATAAAATTAAATATTAAAATTATTGTAAATGGTCAATGGTATGGTATGCTGATTAAACCAATAAACTTCTAAAACTTCTATTAAGCATCTAAGATAAGGATTTTGTCAAAATTGGTTATAGATCAGTGACTCTATTTCTCATATAGTCATTGGAATGTATCAATAAATGTATTTAAGTGATTTAACCTGTCAGCAGAGTTGACTCCAAAAGTGAATATTTTCAACCAAAGATGTTTATCAAATACGAGCCAAGTAAGTGGTTCGTGACGTACATTGAAGTATATATTTTTTGTTGATTTGTCTAAAATAATTGGTATAACGATTTGTGCATAGGTTATAAAAGTGATACTATATAATTCCATTGTATCAACAATTGCTCGACCAAATGAAAAGTTTTATATGTTATTCAATCGTAAATAATGTTTGATATGATTGTGTATATTTAAAATGCATTGTAAATTTCTACGATCCAAATAAATGCTATTCATGTCGCGCGATTTACTTATTTCACGGACAATATGTTGTTGAAAACAGACTAAATTAGTAATACATGTATAGCAGTTTGAAGTAAACAACAAAAATACGGTTAGTAAATATCGCCGCTCTCTGGGTATTCATTTATTTGTTGAAAATTTTGACTAAATTCCCTAATTAATGAGCTTATTTAATGCGAATAAATTGTAAATTATAAGCGCTGTATTATAAATAATTAAAATTCTATCAAACATATATATATATATATATATTATGTACAAGACTTCACTAAAAAACAGTCGATATTCAGGAATTACCGTTGTTCAACAATAGAATATGCATCGCCCGACATGTGTAAGGTTTAAAAAAGGCGCTGCATTATATATTTCTAAGATCAACTCGAATGCTATTTATGTCGCTGGATTTGTTTATTAATTCACCAGCAATATTTTGTTGAAAACACAAAATTATTAATACATGTGTATCAGATTGAAATGAGCAATATGCATGTTGCAGCTCAAGCACACTAATTATATATTCGATAATCATTTTATTTTAAAAAGCTTGGAAAGAGGCAATTAACATTTTCAGAAAGTTAGTAAATAACACGGGCGCTATGTGTAAAGAATTCATTTATTTGTAATGTTTCGGTTGAAGAATTTTCCAAAATTGTCAATACCTATGACGAAAACCAATGGTATAAAGGCAGAAGGTCGTGCTTACGTTTTACAAAGACATTAGTTTGACAAATGTCCTCATTAATGAGTTTATTTGGAGAGAATAGATTGCAAACAACTACAAACATTTATTTGTTTTGCACGCTTTTCACTCAAACATCCGTAAATGATTTTTATCAATTATCAAATTATTAACATATCTTGGCTAGTAAAGATCAATAAATATCCTAAATTGATAGGATCAATAAGGAAAGCGAATGTGTTCAAGCTGCGGCCGGCGTATATTTGAGAAGTTGACAAAATATATTTCAAACTTTGCAAATACATACTAGGCGTTCGTAACCAAACCTCAAATGCAGCAGTCTTAGGGGAACTAGGAAGATTACCACTATCAGTTATAGCTTAGCAACGCTCTGTTAAATTCTAGCTGAAACTAAAATCATCTAATCAATCTGCTATGTACAGAATATACCACGAACAATTAAATATATTGTATAATTCCAATAATAATGACGTGCTTAAAAAACTCTGTAATAACGCTAGATAAATTGTTAATAATCTAGATTCAATTTTTTTATGGGATGCAGTAAATGTTAATTCAGATTGGGTCCATATCCTAAAACAGCGACTCCGCGATCAATATATTCAAACATGGTCGACAGCAATAATGTACTAAATTTTTTGTGTTTGTTTTGTTTGTTTGTTTCTGTGTTTGTTTGTTCGTAACTTAATTTCACTGGGATTTACCGCCGTTTTTCAACAATTTTTCTGTTATATGCGGCGACCGGTTCACCTAACCAGTTTTCCTGTACATTGTATGACTAACCAGTACTAACTTACCCTTCCACAAGGAGCCGGCAACTTCTTCACATATGGAGGAAAATCGACATTTTTGTCAAATTTTCCTAGAAGGGTATGACCTGTTGCGACCGAGATTTGAACCTTTATCGCCGGATTGCATGTCCGTTACGATTCGTCGTCGAATATTTTCATGCTTTTGGGGTTGGCGACGAAAATTAGTCGGCTTTTTCTGACCTCTGCACCTTCTATGATTCGTATTTTTTCTGTTTAGTCCAGTAATTCTTATGTTTCTCATACATGCCTATACTAAGTTCTTCAGGCTATGACTTGTTTCCTAATCAGTACAAGCTGGCACAGATGAATAAAGGGATTTGATCTGCAGCAGATCCTCATATTCAAGAACACGGTTCGTAATACCGCTTATTGTATTAATTTTGCACATAACCTCATTCTTTTTATCTTACACCATGATAATAATTAAATTGTCTCTTGAATGTCCAAATACAGTATTCAATTCCTTGACACGTCTATCTAATAAAATGCACTATCTAATAAAAGAGTTTCTGGACTTTACAAAAAATGAATTATAAATGTATTCCCTCTGATTTTAACATATAAGTTTTGATTATTGATTTCCTATTTTATTCTTTCAGGTTGGACCTGATGCGATTCTTCGGAGTGTACCAGTATTGATTTTGAAATGTTTTAGTAATGCATCAACCGAATTTGATAAACTTTCAAAATTTGTACTGAAGAAAAATTTATGCACTAATATACATTTTGTTGAATAATAATTAGATAACAAATAAAAGAAGTTCGTAGATTATTTCTTTTCAATTCAAATTCAATTCCATTCAATATCTTTATAGTATCCACAAATGGAGATATTTGGTCATGAAAATTAATATACAATACATGAGTATAATGAGGGACATATGACGACGTAAACATATCTTCTAAACCTACCTAAGAGAAAGGACATACTTCATACGTTGCATGTTGAGCAACAGTCTATACATAAATCACACAACAACGGTGCAACTTGCATTGAGAGACCATCTTAAACTAGGCCCTAAATACATGTAAAATATAAATTGTTCTTTCACACCATCACAGTGGATCTTGACTGTGAAGGGAGACCACTGCGTAGGAGATTTGTTCTAAACTGGTTTTTGTTCTACTTTGCAGTGTAAAGAGAGTCAACGGGAACCAGTCAGATTGGTTTCTAGGTCAGGAACGGGAACCGGATTAGAACGGAATCGGCAGAGGTGTTCCAAATGCTAATATTTCCAATTATGCGAAATCGAAAGAAGATTGAGTAATGGATTTGCATTTTATAGGTAGATATATATTACTCGCACATATGATTTATCATAGCAGAACATTCATCGATTTTATTCATTTTGAGCTGTTAAGTTGAATTTAGACTGATACGATACTATATATGTGTGCTGTGAAAGTTGATCTCAAATCGAAAGTAGGGATATGGCTGTCTTTGCCTTTGAAATGTAATCATGACTGGTTGTCTTATTTTCAGAATTTATTATAATGAAAAAAATAACAACCCAACTAAAATAGATGGAATCTTTGTTGAAGTTCTTCCTTTTCTAATTTGATTGGCATGACCATTTGGTATTTATTAAATTTTTTTTTAAATAATGATTTTCTCAAAAGTGCTTCCAATTCCAAATAGCCCATACTTATTTGGCTTTCCGGTTTGCTGATTTCATAAATGCATTTCGAAGGGGCATCCTCGGGATGGGGCCAAATAAAAAAATTTCTCACCGTCACAAACAGTCTAATTAATTGGTCTAAATTCCATATTAAATTGATTTTAGATTACTTCCGAACATAGTCATTCATTGTGAATGTGAAAGTTGATTGAAAACAAAAGAAGTGATAAGCATACATAAGCAGGGAAGTAATTTTGCTACATCATACAACTGTATCAGCAACAACAATTATTAAAATACTCTACCAGCAAGAATGTTGCCCAATGCTAGACCATGCCCAGAACAGTATATTGCATTATTCAGGATGAAAATATTACATGAACTGCTTCATGGATTTTCATCCAATTTTATTTTTTAAGATACTTCATGTCTTTTTCATACTTTCTTAAGCCTGTCTGTTGATATTTTGACATTTTTTCTCTTTAATTTAGGCTACCAGGGGTGTAGAAATGAACCGGAAGCCGGAAGAATCAAACGGCTATTTGGGCATTCTCCCTGGCTATTTTTTCCCCACTTCTGGGGAGAACCCTCCCTTCTACTTTTAGAAAGCTTACCAGCTACATGAAAACATTTCTACATGCCTGGGCTATATGTGGTAAACTATACTGTTGATTGTATTGGAAGTATTCAGTATGCGCTGTTTAGGTCTTCATTCATTACTTGTCCCTTATATACAATTGAATCATGAAAGTTTGAAATGCCATGGGAACATGCGAAAATTTTGTGCTTTACAAACTTTTGTATCTTTTGTTTTTGGAAAACACTTACAAAATAAGACTGCCCAGCATTACTTCTGACATTATGTGTTTATTATGTTTATGAAATGATGCAAAATTTTTTAATAACTAGGTTTAAATAACTATTTGTGTAGTTTTAAATAAAAGTACTAAATAACTTTATTTATCAATGATGTACTATTAATGATTACATAATTATGTTCGTGATATACAAACAATATTATCCCAAGACGTCGTTTGTTTATCAATTTTATATAACCATGACTTGGAAAATGATTACATCCTTCATGAAACTTTGTCCTAATCGTAGAAAGTTTGCTATGTTTTGAAATTTTTGAAACCTGAACTGGTAAGTTTCACGAAATTTCAGTTGTCTTAATAGACGACCATGCAATGTCCCTTATTAATGATTAGGTACAAAATAGGGAAAACTAAGCGAAATTGTGAGATCGTACTATTGTAATATTGCACACTTCAACCTTGATCACTGCTGCTTGTTAAGTAATACCTTCCCATCATTGCATATCACAATAGATGAAAAAAATTTCGTCAAAAATCTACATGTAAAAATACATGATGTATCAACTCATTGTACATCGTAATCTTGAAATGACTGTTTGCTTTTAAAGGACCTGTCGGTCGCCTCATAATTGACACATTCCTCAATTTGTGATGTCATTCCCACGTGTTGTTCAGCTGAGTGCAACTTATTTCAATATAAAATCCATCGCTGATGAATTGATGATGCATTTTTTTTGTTACATGACTACTATATTCTCTCACGTCTCTGGAAACGATTTACATTTAGTAACAATGAAAAATCCAGTTAAAAGTTACCCAGGTTAAATAATGCGATCAGACTGTGCGGGCCATTTTTATAGCCTTGGGCATGGACTGTTCATTTTATTCGTAAACTGGTGTTTTTAGGCTGATGTGCAGACCCATGACAAACAATTTTAATAATCTCACTCAGTTAACGCTTGAACAAATACCGCTTATAAACAGCACCTAAATGATCAAGACTATGAATTCCCAAAAAGATACTAAAATAAGCACAAACAAAATATTTTTAAAACACAGAAAGAATAAAAAAAATACATCAGCTTTTTAGCCAAAAAACTTTTCGGATCGGGGGATTTTGGGTGGGTTGGTCAGAAGCAGCAAACAAAAAATATTTTAATAAAGGCCTCCGTTAATTCCAATTATCAATTAGTTGGTGTGAAAAATAGCATGTGGTCATTTCAAGCTTTCACATCTTAATGTAGTGCAATTACAAGTCTAGATTTCATTTAGAATTTTCACATTTACCAAACGTTCGCATCAAAACTGTACTGAAGGAAACTCACCAGGGCCAACAAAAGATTTTGAACTTTTGTAGCATTTCAAAGTATTGCATTTTGAACTTCCAAAATTCAACTGTAGATAAATTACTGATCATAAACTGCCTTAATCGTGATAAGGTGTGAAAAAAATTGTATGTTTCTGGTTACATGCTCATTAAAAATAGGTCAGGAGATTTTTATTATTATTATTCTAGAAAGCCACTGTTTAGATTATTTTTGTGCTGAAAGGTAAAAAAAAAGATGTATTGTTACTTAGGGAAAAATAAGGAAAAATTTGGGTTGGTCATTTAACCAGAAACAAACATTTTTTTAAGCTTAACAAATCATGATATAAAAACAATTATTTTTCTCCCTATGTGCTCCCTACATCCTTCCTTCCTGCTTCATCTTCCTTATATCGCATATAGAACACCAACTAGTTTTATCATATTTATGTTATCAAACAATTATACTTCAAAATCAAAGATCAGATAGGTTGTTATAATTAGAAAACGGTTATTGTTTGCTTGTTTGCTGTTGACTTACTAGGGTAATTAATATGAACAGTTAGTGTAACCTTCTAATACCAAGTTAGTGATATTTTATTGGATTGTTATTTTACAGTTTGACACAGTTATAGTGAATTCCTTGGGAACTGAACAATTACTTCATTATCACCACATTTCACTTCATCCATAGCATTGAAATAAAAAAACGAGTGTGTTCTGGTAAAAAAATTCTTTGTATTTTACTTCATGTATGTGACTCATCACTGTGTACATGTTCACTATAACTGTGTTTGACTGTATTAGTGCATATTAATTAGATTATGGAGTTTCTATTCTTTTGTGAATTATTCTAACATAATGGTTGATAAATGCTTATTAACTGTATTTTATGGGACATTAGTACTTCATACAAAGGTTTAAAAGTTTTTTCTTCCTTTCTTTGTGGCTGCAATTAAAGTTATGCCGGTAGTAAAAATATATGTGTATATATAATATGTTTTGTAGTGAAATATATAACAGGAGAAGACAGTGTGATGCTTGAACAACAGTATGTGCATTCTGATGGTAATCTGTGAGTAATTTATCATGTATTCTTCTACAATTGTCATTACAATTTCTGTTCATAACTGTCAACAAGAACAAACTTACAGTGTGATACTCGTGATATTAGAACTATGTACATTTGTTCACTTCTTTTCAGATAACTTTTGTACAAGCAATGGAAATGAGTGTCCACAGTCAGTCCGATCCATTGTCTTAACTTTCTTACCAGATTTATGCTTTGTAATTTGTAAATTCTTTGTAATCACATTTTTTTTGCTTTCTGGAGTGAATTGTGGCACTTCGATTTCATTAGGTATGTGTATGTGAGTCCTTCAAAAATGTTAGATTGCTTCTTGAAACTGCTGTAATACTTGTCTGACATTTGGTCAGGCAAAGTTAGAAATTCTGTCTGACCGAATGAAAATTTGTCTATACCGAATGTATTATAAATAAGTGATAAATGCTGTAAATGGTGCACCACTGCCGGACATCTGGTCCGGTACTAGCCGAAAAGTTATTGGACCTGTTCAAAATTTGCCTGACATGTCCAACAGTTTGTGACCTTCACCTAGATAGTGAAGTTGTAAAGATATAATGGGATTTTGGGTGACATTTTCCCATGATTTTAATACATTTTAGCAGTGTATTATTATGAATAAGGTCTTAAAAAAGAAGAGGTTTGTTTCCGGTTACCCGACAGACCCAATATTTTACCAGCCGACTCATAAGTTTTTACTGCGTCCTAATCGTAATGCAATATTGTAATTTTCACAACTCATAAATATTACGGCACACATATTCCCATACAATGTTACTGATCATATAAAAAATAAATAAAATAAACCAACCTACCAACCCATATTTCTTTGGGTATGTAACCGGAAACAAACCTTTTATTTTATTAGGCCTGATGAACAAATTATTGAGGTTTGTTAGTAAAGTTTAATTCTCGGTCTAAAGGAAATTATCTTGTTCTTATGGCTGTTGGTGTCTGTTTGAAATCAGAACACAAAATTCTTTCTTTGATTAATAACACAATATACTGATGTTACCATGAAATTACAGACCATATGGTATAAAACAAAAAATATATAATATACCAAGAAATCTTTCTAGCAATGTGGAAGTAGGCTAATAGTAAGGTTCAGGATTTTTTCCATAATTTACGTCAAATAACGTATGAAAACATTATGTTTGTACTTAGATGACATGGAGTTCTGAACTTAGAAGTGCACTAGCTGCCAGTGCCTGGTGTTGCTATGGCTGCCCAAAATGTGTGTCACACCCTCCAAATAATTGTTGGGTCTGTTAATTGGGCAACTGCCTCCATACCTGATACAAACATTACCTTCACAATTGTTAATCGGCTGTATAACTGCATGTTCAAGCATTTGTGTTGAGGTCAATGTGATTTTTTTCTCTGATTTTACTCTCAGTATAAATTCTCCTTTGCTCCTTTGCTTGTTGCTGTATATGATGCACGTATTGTGTAATGTGACCTGCTTAAATTAACCCAGTCCCTAAAAACAGTATCTGTGTATCCAAAATCACTCAGCAACTGTTGAATCACTTTATATCATGTTATTATATATTCTCGCTCTAAATGTGGCCACGTTTTTATGTTTTGCCATGTAAAACTAGTGGTATCATGTTATTAATTCCGTTGTTATCCCTGAAGTCTATGAGCTAATGTTTCTATACCACTGCTAAAACTTTAAGGTCATTATTTCATATTTGTATACTTTCAGTCAGTTACCTCTTCATTAAGTGTGGCTCAGCACTTTTAAGGTGGTACATCTGGAGTCTTTTGTTTATACTTGCTCCAAGTTGGAAATTTATATCTTTACCGGTCAGGGCGATGTTTTGTTTTAAGAGACAAAGGTGATCATTTATCTATAGAACGTTCATAATTGATATGCAGCTATATCAGAGCAGTATACACTAAAATTTACCTAAATTCTGGTAGCATATTGTTATGTTTTTTTTTAAACAAATCATACAGCTAGTGTGAATGATAATAACTCTGAAGTTGTTCTCTTTACTTTTATTTCAATTCACCAATCTTTATCCAGAGTTGTTATTTATTATCTCTCCCATACATCTCTGTCAATGTCTCAGCGTTTTACAAGATTCTTGTAAAACAAGAAATAAAGCCACAAAGTTACAAAATTTACAAATAAGTGAAGCATTTCTTTTGTACAATACATGTCAAAATTGTTTACCAGAAAATCAGAGAAATTATTTTATTTATCTAGCGCACTATTTCTCGATGGAGAGTATTTGTTTACTTTTGGTAATTAGATCACAAAGTTACGCCGCATAACCGGAAATGAAACACAGAAGTCGAAGGTAATCGTGTAAAATTATGACAACAAATGTACATTTAGAGAAAACAAAAGCACCATTCTGTTAATCAGATGGAAATGAAAGGAGACCTGGACACATGTTTTTGAACTACTTTCCAGACATTGACAGAGATGTATGTGATGGATAACGAACGACAACTCTGGGTAGAGATTGTCAATTCATGTGCCTCAAACAGGAAATGGCACCAACATGACAATCACACACACTTATTATTTAGAAGTTAGAATAAGGTCAGACATCACTAAAATAAATATGTGTTGTTCCTTTAGTGATCCATTCTCTCATTCAGTTATGCCATGAAGACCTGATACTTTATGTATGGTCTTTATTGAGCCATATTCCTCTGTTGCATTGTCAATACGTAGACTGTCTGTGGTTCATGCGTCTTTAATGCGTTATTTAATTGTTATATAACTGCCTCACTATGTCTTTATAACCTCCATTCCTAGACATTTTCCTTTTGGAAATCTTTTTCCATAAACATTTGCGCCAACCTTGTAAATATAATGTATCTGCTATCACTAAAGCCAGACAAAAAATGGTTGTTTTTATGGTGTTTGGCACTGACCTTCTAGTTTTTATGTGCAAAGTTCAAAGTACAAGAATATTTGTGGATGAATTATAAAAAGTATGAAAGCAAAATCAGTAAAAAAAAATTTTGTGATCTATCTAACTAGTTTTATCTTGTCTGTTTCAAAGAAAAAGTCGAGATATTATGTTGGCCGGGTCATCATTGTTGTCATTGTCTTGCAAAAACATTAACTTTACACAAACGCTTTTGAAGATATCAACATGATACTTGGAATACTTGATTATTGACAAGGCACTGTTGCAAGACATGGGGCATTATTCTGAGAGCTATATTTTTGGAGTTAAGCCCCTTTTTGACTTAGACTTTTGGTCATAATTATACCTTATCGTGTTCAAACTTCAAATCTCAAACGTGGTCCCCATTGCCAACATGTAAAACAGGTGAGTGCTGGTGCCACTCTGAGGAGGTTAGTTTTGTAGCCTGACTCTCTGGTTTTACTGTGAGATACATATTTTTCGTATTTTGATTGGTACAACAAAACTTCACTTTGCTCACTACCTCAAAATTAAGCCATCTTATTATTACAAACACCTATTTCTGGACCCGTTTTCAATATTACCTCTACATTTCCACTCAATAATTAGACCACTTCATTGTTAAGACTGGTTTTTAATGTTACCTCTACATTTCCACTCAGTAATTAGTCCACTTCATTGTTAAGACTGGTTTTCTTAGTTCCAAAGGTGGTCTTAATATTGAGGTTTTGTAATTGCTTTTTTTGTATTCCTACGTATATATATATATATTATAAAATTAATCAAGCTTAACATGATATGAGAACTAAAGGTTTAGATAGTCATTTAATGATATGTTATCAGGCATGTTTATGTACATGTAGACGTATGGATAGATCAAGATGGAGGGACCTCCATAGTTTAGTGGTATTGTTTGTGACTAGTTATCACTAACCCTTCTGATTTTGAATCTCTCCTGAGACCAGGCAAATTTTATCTTCACATGTTAGGTTATGAAGGTGCTAGCTTACGGGAGGTTGTTGATTTTGCCTTAGTGTAAACCTGGGGTTTACCACCACTGTTGTAACCAAAAAAGTAGTCAAATGGCTCTGACTGTTGTTGCGATGATAAACCCCTGGGGAAAAAAGACAAGATAGTGACATGTCTGTTGTTGTCCAGTTACTATACCAGAGATGTTTTTGTCCATTTAATATTGAGGTTTTGATCCATGACATGATAATTTTATGATAAAAGTTATAGATATTTAAACACGTTTTCTATCCGAAAGGGGTTGAAGCCATTCCAAAAAACTTGCTTGTATTGTTAAAATATATTTTGCACCCAAGTCATAGTCTGTTTCCTTCCTTTATGAAGTATCACATTATACGAGTTAAAATTCAGTTTAAGTTTTGAAAGTCACATGTATTATTACTTCTCTTAATGCACTTGCTGTTTCGTGTTACTCCAGGAAAACTATCATTAATTGCGGCAGGTAAAAACCTCATTGAAATTTGTTTACTGATTTTTCTATTGAGGTAGATACAGTGCTGTATGTTTGAATTATCTGATAAATGGAATAAAGGATCATGTCTAAAGCATTTTGATTAGGCCTAAACAAAAAAAGTTTGTTTACGGTTACTTGCCCAAAAAAATATGGGTTGGTAGGTAGGGATTTTTTTCTTTTTTGTTTTTTTTTACATATATCAGCAACACTGTTGTGAAAATTACAATATAGCACTAAGATTTGGATGCCGTAAAAACTTAAAAAGATGGGTCAGTTGTGTAACCAGAAACAAACTTTGGGGGGGGGGCTTTAATGAAATTCCTCACTTAATTATTTTGATTATTGTTTATTGGACTAAAGTGTATGTCTGGCCTTAAAACTTGTTAGGATAAAGATCGCACCATTTCACCTTGGAGTGAATTATTTAAACTGTTTGATTATTGTGTCTATTTATATTCTTATTGAGGATAAAAATACAAAACTCTAAAGAAATATATCGTAAGTTGCCAGCACTGCTTGTTTGAAATAAGCGTGGTTGTGATCTCAGATGTTCAAATGTAGCACTCATGTTTACTATTTTCAATGTAACTTTTTTTACAATTTTTAGAAAATATTCAGACGAGTCTGAGGAGAAATTGTGTGGACCTTCAAACAAAGTGATCACAAGGTAAGTTTATGTGTCTTTTTCATATGTATTAATCAATGATTTTTAAGGGATTAGAAACCAAATTTGTGATTTTTTTTTAAATCTGGATTTTTTTCTTTTCTTTCGATAGTTGATAATATTGTTATAAAAAGTAAAACCAAGATAGTAGTCACGCGACAAATGTTATGGTGACGTCATATAGGAAATATGACGTCACAGCATTCTCTACTTGTACATTCTCGAGTGAGGACTACAACATTTGCTTGAGTCTTCTGGTGTGTGGAAAATATTTACAGTATGGGTCAAGCAACAGAAATATGCTGTCAGGCTAAACAAAAAAGTCCCTGGTTTCCTCTGACCCTATGGTTTCTATTTTTCTCTGTCAACCATAGAATTTTCTTGGGTCACAGTCAATGTTCTTTTTGTCAACATCATCATTTTTATATGAACTTTATCTCCGAACTTAAGGTATCGTGAGTGGTTATATGGTGATATCAAGTTTTACTAATTTATAGTTTTAAAAAGTCAACCATAATTGTATACATTAATAAACCCACTATACAGAGTCTATTGCAAGTGATTTGAAACAAATAATTTACTTGGTCTGTCTTCTATAAACCAATATCGCACGTAATTTTCATATTTTTGAATAAAGATCACTACTCTGTATATAAGGATATATTACAACAATTAGACTTAAAATAACAATCATGGTATCATGCAGGGAACCGTGTCACAGATTTTTGATAACACCCTCCATTCAATAGATATTTGACTTTAAAGAAATTCCGTAGCCTGAACCCCGCTGACAATTACGTAATACGTCATAGATAAAAAACGAAAATAAATATCAAAATTCTGTGACACAGTTCCCTAGATAAGCATTTCCGCTACAAAATACCGAAAACCGCTTTGAAATCCACCTTCAAATAAGGCGACAATCTTTGTTCAAAAATAGCACCCACTGCGTTTTTTTCTAAGCGAGAAATTAACAATAAAAGTGTCAGATCATTATCACCTTGTGTAATCAACAATTATTCCATAAATTAATACAGCCTACTAAAATTTGATAACCAATCAAATTTGTTCATCGTTAGCGGATCAATTAGTGAAACCGCCCACCATTTTAGATGACTCTAAAGAGCTTAATTACGAATTATTTGTCAAAATAGTATCATATCGTACCGATGCAATACACAGAACATCAGATTTCTCGTCAACCGAGAGGCTCTCAACGGGGAAAACGGCTGATTGGGAAATCGAGTTGAAGATGGCTGGGGAAACCGCTGTATAAATTAAATGAAAGGTAGCCATGCATTTAGTGTAAAAATAAGAACTTAAGATGTGATTGATTTGTAGAAAAGTGTCTATGTTTTATGTCTGTTAATGTAATCATTTAAAAACATACTGATATATAAAGGTAATTGGATATATAACAGAATAGTATAAGATTCTCGAAAAACATGCACGTACGATGTCCATAAGACATTACTGTTTTTCATCCTATTGTTTGTTTGATAGCTTTCAATATTTTACCAAAATGTACAGAGTTGCTTAATAAAAGTGCACGCTGAAATAACTTTATTTTTTTTGATTACATCAATGAAATAGCGAAAATAATAATTTTAATTGACCCAGTCTCCCTGTATTAATTTACTGGCAATTCAAATATATTGTAGTTTTATAACTTTAATTGTGTTTGAAACCTGACTCTGGAATATATAAATATAATTAAACATGTAAAAATGGTACGTCATAACATTAACAGGGTAACAATCTTTGACAGCTCGTTTTCTTATCGTGTGCGTTTTATTGCAAGGTGCATGAAGTGTCTGCAAACCATATTGCTGTTTATTATATCTCCCGCCAAAACATAAAGAAATATGTGATGCGACATATATAAGGTCTAAATTGACCCATATTGATAGTATAATTAACAAGGCGTTAGAGTATGATATCGATATCACACTTCAATAAGACCACCGTTCCGGATCAGTTATTTCATCATATATTTTATATTAAAAGTACATTAGATGTTAGTAGCCCAATCGACCAAGGTGTTAATGAATTCACACCTTTCTTGCACATCAAATGATTGTTGCAGTTATATATTTATTGCGTAATGTTCCGCCATAAAGTTTCCATTTTCACAATATGTCACGTCACTATGGTCAAGTTTTTTACGGGATATAGATTTATGCAGTTCGGTATCTTTAGCATTCGTAAACCAACTTCCGCGAGAAAGAGATTTCTAACTACATTTTTCACTTTTTGAGAACACTCTAACACCTTGCTTAGCCTTATTTTTCTTATTTCCCATTTTAATCCGCTTGATGTTGATAATCTGTCGAATTTTAAATACTTATGTTAACATACGGCAAGCGATACCAAATTTAATATCGATTGATACAAATTTGCCCTAAAGGAGCCCCTTACAACGCCGCATCCTAGATCGTTCTCGCTGATAAAGTGGAGTCGATATGGGGGTGCAGTTTTTATCGCGATAAAACACTATTTTTGCATATAGGGATCGATTTTTTTGTTGCATGGTATGATAGTATGATATTTAATTATTGTTAATAACTTAAAATGTCATTTTCGCTTATTTTTACGTTTGTAGCCACTTATGCTACCTTAAGAAAAAAATATTTTTTAAAAAAATGTTCTCCCGACCTACAGACCCTATATTTTTTAGTGATGTTAATGAAAACCAAGTATATTTTTGCCTAATGAGTCTCATTTATTAATTATTTTTATTGATTTTTATATTTATATCTATGAAATACTTGTATCAACAAAATAAGCATTACATGTATTTGATAACACTAAACCTTTAAAGTGACATTTTTTGAGTTGTCACGATTACCATTGTTATATCAAATGTAAGTCCCTGAAAAAAAATTGTCTCAAATCCAGGGTCTATGTCTGTATGGCATTTAACCAATTTTCTTTTGTTAGAACTGAAATGTTATAAATGATTATTTCTAATTTTGCCAGAAGTTTTTATAAAGCATTGGTCATTTTATAGGTTGAGCTAAAAACTTTAAATAAGTTTTATAATAATGACTTAAGAATGTTCTATTTTAGCCAAGTACAAACATTAGATAATATGTATGTAAAAATGCCATTTCAGATTTTACATCATAAGTAATGAAATTGTAATGATTTGATAAAAAATGTCTATTATTTAACATATTGTGCACTTCATTTTGCTTATGTAATTTTAGGCAGCCAGAACCCCTGAATTGCCCTAATTGTGCAAAATTGCAGGTAAATTAAATTACTTAAATGCATGCTTTGTGAGGTTCTTAGGAACAATTTACTGGTACTATAAATTGTTATTGGTGAAATAGAAATCAATTTATTAACAATAAATGTATTAAGCATCATAATGAATATATAGTTATTTGCATGCACTTTTTATAAGAGTTGAATGCAAAGCCTGAAAATGTTTAACTTGCACACTCACCATTGCCAGAAATAAATATTTTGTTCAGTAGAGAATAAATAAAATGTGACACAACAATTTTATGAAGTTTTATTTGCTTCTGTTACCATTAACTGGAAGAAAACATATCAACATTTTGTTATTCAGGTGAGTAATTTTGTTTCCAGGCAAGTATGGTAACTTCCATGAAGTAAATTCAAAATGCTAATTTCAAAGACTGCTCGTATGATTTTTTTAGGATCAAGTAGAAAAACTACAACTGGCAGAGACTTGGAAAGTTATAGAGAGACTACAACGTGAACTTGATAAAAAAGATGACATTGAAGAAAAATATGAAGACCTTAAAAAAAGGTTTGGATCTTTTATTGAGATTATCATCATATGAAGATTTTCTTGCATTTTAGACTTTTGTTACATTTGTTAATGATGTACATGTACCAGTATATGTTTATGTAAAAAAAGGAAACATCTCGTAAGAAACAGACACATTTAGTCTGTTTTTCCATCCATCTATCTGTTCATCTGTCTGTCTGTCTGCACAATTTCTCAGTCATTTCCAATGGTGTAGAATGTTTTCATGTAGCTGGTAAGCTACTAAAAGTAGAATTGGGGTCTGAGGGTCCCCACAGTAGGAGCAAAAGAGCAATGCCCCCTGTGGGGAAAAAGTAGCCAGTGATATGCTCAAATTACCGGTTGATTTTCCTGACTTCCAGCTCATTTCTACACTCCTGCGTGTCTGTCTGATGCTTCATCAACATAAGAGCATGTTGTCATCGTTGTATTTGATTTTAGTTTGGTGGTAAATAGTTTAACCTTTCAAATTTTTTTCCTTGTGTTTAGAATTCTATATGCAACTAGTAGGTGTATCTGGTGTTCATGAACAATGTATACAGTAAAACTTTTTATTATGAGCATCGATATCGCAAGCACCCGACTTATCTTGAGGAGTTTTTAAAGTCCAGTAATTTTTTAGTTGTGTGTATTTTTCAACCAACAAACAAATACTGTGTTATTACGAGCACAACGTCTATCTTGGGCATTTAGCCTGTTCCGACGACCTTTCGAGATAACGAGGTTTTTTACCGCAGAAATAACCCGCTATATGGTACTGGAAGATGAGCCAGTCTTCAAATTGATTGATCATGATTGATGCACAATTAATATTGAAAACATGTGTATATTGTTAAACTAAATGCTGTTGTAGATCAGATGAAATCACAAAAACCATGGCTGCTGTGTTACAAGAGAGGGGTGACTTAGAGAACATTAATGATGAATTCTCTAATGCTAAGTTAGCTAAAAGGATGGAAAACTTATACAGCAATACATGGACTTCATTGTCGGAATGGATAGATGATAATAAACCTGACGTAAATGAGTTAAAAAGAATATCCATCTTGACAATGTTGATGAAGGTAAATGAAAGGGTTGTCTAGGAGTATGTACTACTTGTGCTTTGTTTGTATGTGACTTATTGTCACTGGGGTTTAATGCCATTTTTCACAATTTTTCAGTTATATACAGCGACTGGTTCACCTAACCAGTTTTCCTGGACTGTATACTAACAAGTTCCGCACGTATGGAGGAAAATCGACATTTTTGTCAAATTTTCATTGAAGGGTATGACCTGAAGCGACCGGGATTCGAAACCGGATTTCCAGGTTGCAAGTCCAGTGCACTAACCACTGGACCATGGCCATGGCTTAAAATTCTGTAGGCGACTGTTGTGGTCAAGCAGTTATGGTCTTTGATTAGTAATCACTAGCCACTCACTATTGTATTACAGTGCAACCTCTCTAGAGTGGCCCTCTCTTGAGCAACTACCTCCCTTCAACAACAGCCTGATTTTGTCTCACTGTAATATTTAACCATTAATTTAACCTCTCCGGAGCGACAACCTCTCAACAGCAACATAATTTTGCTTCTCCCAAAGTGTGTTGCTTTGGAGAGGTTGCACTGTATAGAATCCCTCCTGGGAACAAACCTTTCACATGTACAGGAAGCTGTCCAACTAGCTTATATAAGGTTGATGTTTCTACCAAATAGTATTCCTGACGTCTTCCTCAACTGTTAATGCTGGAAAAGTTGCCTAATTGTGTAACAGGCAAGTGTGCTGTATGTATGCATCTTACCGATTGAAAGAATGTTAAACTTGCACTCGTCTGTGTTGTAAATTTCTCACAAATATGGGTTTAGGGTGTCTTTGAAATAAACACGAACTTTGTATAGCTGTGATCACTAACTGGGTTGTGTGGTGTTTTGTGTTTCAGTGTGGGTATGAAAGATGTGTGAAATTGGCCTCAGAGGAACTGCGTGTATTTCTTTATCTCAAAGACGATGATGACCTCCCGTCAAAGGATAAGGTAACATTACGTTCTTCTTCATGTTTTGGTAATATATTCATTTTATGGAGTCTTACAAAAGATGTATTTGATTGATCACTTGATTGATCACATGATCAAATAAAACAGTGTGGCATTAAAAATTAAAAGTCACAATCACTAACAACTTAGACAATACAATCTTTTTCTATAATATCTTTTATAAATACATATTCACCAGTTTATCTAAAGTGAAATAAGTCACAGGAAGTTCCATATTGACAAAACAAGGCATTCACTCATTGATTGTAAGATTTAAGCTGCTTAAATTTTTTACTACCACTTCTTGAAAAAAGGCAGTCAGACATGTGATTGTGACTTTTCAGGTGTTGATGTTGCACACCTGCAGCAAATTGTATAAACATTGGTTACATTTAACCATTGGGTTAAGTTAAAATGAGGTTAATTTTGGGGTTGTTTGTTTTTATGTGACTTATTGTCACCGGGGTTTGATTCCATTTTGCAACAAGTTTTCAGTTATATACATTGACCGGTTCACCTAACCAGTTTTCCTGGACTGTTTACTAACCAGTACTAACTCACTGTTCCACAAGGAGCTGGCAACTTCTCCACATATGGAATGAAATCGACATTTTTGTTAAATTTTCATAGAAGGGAATGACCTGACACCACAGGAATTTGAACCCGAATTTCCGGGTTACTAGTCTTGTGCACTAACCACTGGACGACGGCTGTGACCTATAAGGAGTATAACTTACAGCAAATTTAAACGATATAATGATTTTGTCTTGGCAGGATCCAACACTGTATGAAGTAAGAAGAAGATATGGGCAGACAAAACAGAAAAGAGAAGGCATTGCCAAGGTATTTTTCTTTCTATTAGGCGATGCTAAGGCCAGAAAAATAGTTGTGTTTCTGGTTACCCAACCACTCCTTGTATGGTGCTGACACTTATGTTTCCAAGGTGAAGTTTTCAATAGTAAATATTTGAAACATTGCAACCAATCATGGCATTATGAATATATTGGTGACGTATTGTACCTGAAAAGTACAAAAGATATGCTTAGAAAAAAGGTAGAAAAGGTAAGTTTTGTGACCTTCCTACCTTATTGATTTGGTCAAGTAACAGGAAACAACAATTTTTTTCTGGCCTAAGCAAGTATGTACACTTTAGAGAAACTGTAATATGATAGAAATTCTACAGCCTGAGTAGCAGTACAGATTACTGATTGTTTGTAAAACTTGCTTAAGGTGTAAAACAGGTATGAATTGCACTTCAATAAAAGTTGTTTTTATTTTGGCTTTATGCATCATTTTGGTTTGTTGTTTTCTTTATTTGTTGATGATTTCCAAACTCAGTCTAGACTCAATGAAATCTAGAAAGGCACTTTAGAAAAATTAAAGAGTTATTTTTCTTCATTTTGAAGCACCATTAGAAAGATATGAAAACTGATGTTTTAGATTTTTTATTACTTGTCCATAAGTCAAGTTGAATTTTAAGGACAATTTTAGGACTCCAATTTGGTTGACTTTTGTCTGAGTACAGTATGTTATACAGAGAGTATTGTGATGTGTAGTTTATACATTACAGTACATGTTTAATCTAGAGTCCAAATTTCTCAACTCTCCTTGGCATTTATCTTTCATCTTTTCATTAGATATTTGATGATGTCAATAAGTACTATCTTCTTTGTTTTAATTTTGTTTTATGTGATTTATTGTCACTGGGGTCTAACGCCGTTTTTCAACAATTTTTCAGTTATATACGGTGACCAGTTCACCTAACCAGTTTCCCTGGACTGAATACTAACCAGTACTAACTTACCCGTCCACAAGGAGCCAGCAACTTCTCCACATGTGGAGGAAAATCAACATTTTTATCAAATTTTCTTGGAAGGGTATGACCTGCCACGAATGGAATTCGAACCCGGATCTCCATGTTACAAGTCCAGCGCACTAACCACTCCACCACGGCTGCTGCTCTTTGTTTTAGAGTACCGTAACTGTTCACAATGTGAATAATATGGGTTAAAATTAATACAATGTAATGACAATGTAAGTTTGATGATATCTTGAAGGGTGAATCTAAGGCCCTGCTAGTAGCACTTTCAATTTATGTATACTTCAGACTGTACTGAATGAACTCCTGAAGAAAGAAGAGTTAAATGTTTTACTACCAGAGGATGAAACCACTAAAGAGCAGGGACTGGAGATGATTAAAACATTCTTCATGAATTATCTCGAGTGCTGTTGGTTGATGACAATTTCACACCATAAACTGGTACTAGACTTTGACGCAGAAAGACGTAAATATGAGGGATATATTAAAGATCGTTTTAAATTATTTTCTTGTCAAGATAAAGTAGTAGACAAAACGCAACCTAAGGATACTATTACCGAGGTTGTCTGGCCAAGTGTGGAACTAGATGATGCTTCAGCCTTTCTCACTAAAGGCGATGTTATTGTTGTGGAGATTGGGAAGGAATGTGAATCACCAGACATGCACTCAGAGTCTGAAGATAACAATGGTGATGAAGACATAGATACAACTCTACTACCAGAAAAAGATAATGTAAATTCAATTAATGGGGAAGTTACTCACACAAAGTTATGAATTGATTTGTGATTTGTGAATTCATTTGTGTTTCAGGCTTATGGGAGCTGAGTTCTTGAGTACCTATTTGGTTAAAAATACTGCCTTTGATACAGAATATGTACTGTTGACATGGAAGTCATGCTTTATCACCATATTGGAAAATTGTTATATTTTATTGTGATATGAACGCTCCATACCTGATACTTCAGTAATATCACCTCCAATGTAAAGGTTTATTCTCACGATCTGTCTTAGGTAATTCATAGTGCCAAGATGATTTAAGTCTGAAGTAATTCCAAATTGTGTCTTTCTGCCTACAGGCATATCAATAATCCAGTTTTCGGAAGTCTTGATGAAGTGGAGTTCATTCTTGGGAAATTTGAGATATTAAAATTTATCTTTGAGTGGAAAATATGATTGTTGTCTAAGTCATTAACGTCAGATCTAAATGCTTGCTGTGTAACAACATATAATAGAAGTTAATCTCTGAGTGACACATGAAACTATGTAACCCTTTGCCTCATAAGCATATTTTGGACTATTCCAAATTCAAAGCTAATGTACAAAACATCAATTTATTTAACAAATTTGAGCTATTTCTCTCTGACAGAGTGGAAAAATTGTGGCAAAAGAAGTCAATACTCACTACAAGCAATGGCTTCTTGAGCCAGAATGTTTTCAAAAGTCGTCTGCTTCTGATGTAGTTAAATGCGATATTATGAGGCAAAGGATTAATCAAGAAATTGGGTACTTAGAATAAATGCTTACAATTATTTGATGTATTTGGATACTAGCATTTGAAACTTTGATTTATTAATTGTGACAGAAAATTACGGAATGGCCCGTAATAAATGTTCTGGCGCATAAAACTTTACCGACATGTATCGATTGCTTAAGTCATTTTTTTAATGACTTTAGGACATGATTGAAATCTTTTACAAGATTATTAAAGTATTTACATTATTTTCAGCTTTTTTTTGTAAAGACTTTGAGGTTTTAATTAGTGGGGATGCATATGTTGGGAATTGTTTGTAACAACTTCTAAGTTCCTCTATACATAAAAACATATAAGAATTATTAAATTCATATTGCATTGATGTCCCCCTTTTTTTAAATTTAATTTCATCATGTTTGATGCATCCATTGTTTGGATAAGTTTCTGTGTTACTTGAGTGTATCATAATGTTCAGTCAAAACTGTGTTTACAGCCATCTCTGAATAAAGACCACCCTGTGAGTAAAGGCCATTGTTTGAAAAACCATAATTGATCATTTAGAACAAACTTTGTTCACAGGTTTGACTGTATAAATGACTGGTTCTTAAAAGTTCTTCTCTTTCGTAAATTTTATTTGACATAATTTATTTATATTTATATCATTTATGTAAGAACAAATGAACAATGATTTCATACCCATTAATTCATTGCAAAATGTAAATTTCTTGACTCTGTGATAATCTTTGTGCAGTATAATAATCTTAGGTAGTGTATGTCTGTATGTTACATGACTTAGTGTTCTGCAATGTGATTTAATGACCCATCTTGTATGCATGTAGGTGTACAAGATGAGTCTTTACATGTATACAGTGTATTTGATGTATATTTTCATGAATATACTTTATATTGTATATACACTGGGTTATTAACGTATATGTTTGTGAAAAACATGTGGTGATGTTTATTCAATTGAGCCATAAAATGGTGTTGTTGAAATTGGATTTAAGATTGATCGTGTTTTTATTCATTTTAAACTGGAATAAAAGTATTTGAACTTCATAACACTTCCGTTTTTCATGTCACTTGATTATCCTGATCAAGATTATTATAAGTACCTTGTTCTAAATAAGTTATTTCATTGTCTGATACCTGTCTGTCTCTGTTGTCATGGATACTTCCGCTATACCACTGATGTTTCAATTTTGTGTTTTTATTTTCATACGGATTTTAATTTGCTGAGCTGTCTGGGTATTGTAGGCAGGTGAGGTTGGGCTGATATCATTCTCTAAAGCATAGTCCATCTGTCTGTGAAGTCAACACTAGCACTCATCAGAAGAGGGCCAGATTCCAATCCAAAAGATCCATCTGACCTGGTCATGAGTCCAGTTTACATCAAATAAAACTGTTAATGATCTCATTGATGGAAACAAGTGTTCTCCTTCATAAAGATCACTGTTCACCCATATCAGTGAACAAAGGCAATGTAAAAGATTATACAAGCTAATTATTGTGACAATAATGGATATTGTCACATCAAGAGTAAATTTATCAATTTCTACATCACAATAACTTAGTCGCTTTGATGTTCAATCTTGTAACAACCGCAATAATGAATATACAATAATCCAGTTGCTTAGCTGCAAAACATTTATTAGCTGTAGCAAAGGGGATTGTCACATAAGTGTGATTCAGAGTGAAAATGCATGTGATACAAAGGCGATGCAAGCGACTTGACAGCTACATATACTGATAGTTCAAAGCAATGTTGGCTGCACAGCTGACAGTGACATTTATACATTGTGTACATCAGTCTTTCTGGCCATACCTCCATATTTTCAGCGAAGACAAGAGACATGCAACTTGACCTATATTTGATTATTTGATTATTTTTCACTTAACCTGAAACTTAATTTTACATCTTTGTGAATCAATAGAAACATTAATCTCAAAGTCCCTCTCATGTAAAATTCCATCTGAAACATGATAAAAATTTCCATAACTCGAACTATTACACACTGCTAAGTTCATACTCACATTGGCATTGATGGAATGAACGCGTTGATAATCAAGAAAGCATTGCCGTCAATCTGAATATACTGAGCCGAATTTCTTAATGTCCACCTTGTATTTCATAGCACTGGTAGAAAATCATTTTTGGACGCACTTAGTTGATTACCAGGTCGACTTTTAATATATTTAATCCAACATTGGTTTTGAGTACTCGATTTCTTCAGGCGGATCGATTGTATTGTTTGTTTGTTTGTTTCACTGGGTTCAACAATTTTTCAGTTATATACGGCGACCGGTTCACCTAACCAGTTTTCCTGGACTATATACCAACCAGTACTAACGTACCCTTCCACAAGGAGCCGGCAACTTCTCCACATGTGGAGGAAAATCGACATTTTTGTCAAATTTTCATGGAAGGGTATGACCTGCCGCGGCCGGGATTCGAACCAGGATCTCCCGGTTTCAAGTCCAGCGCACTAACCACTGGACCACGGCCGCGGCTCTAGATCGATTGTAAAGAGTGTAAAACACATAATTAATTCACTTATTAGGGTTCTTCCCAGAATCGAAAATAATACAGTTGACGTTTAGAAATTCGACTCAGCGTAGTTAAAAATGCAAAGTTCCACACGCTGGTTGTAAAACGATCCTTACAATCCTATGTTGCTTTCAAATGGCAATGCACCTCATGGAAATTAGCCTCTTTCAATAAATTACAGTCTTTGAAACCATTTATTGGTGATGTAACGGTTAAACATATCGCTCTTCTCCACGGGAAAAAGCAGTACTTGCTCGCTTGTGCATTGGCAGTACTCGCACAATCCTTCCTTTTAAATGAAGAAGCGTGGTTTTTTTGCGCAACATGCACTACAGACTTTAAAATAAAACACACGTGCTCTTGCATTGTTGTAATTTAATTGACTTTCGGCCGAATTTGTTTGATGTACGAATCTTATGCGATCTTTGTTTGCAAGAGAAACCAGGAAATTCTGTCATAGGTCTATAAATTATACGAATGTAGCAATAAAATGGCTTGTGTTTGTAAGGTCGAATCGGATCATATCGGAGCAGCTTGTATGACTTCATAACGAAAGATAAAGTTCCCATGATTGCTTATTAAGACTTCTGAGGTCCAAACTTTTAAAAACGTTTGTCTAAAGGAACAATGATCAGAATTTGTCTAAGGATTAGGCTAACTATGTACGGGATACTTTTTTCATTTTTCTACCAAGTCCATCAAGAACTTCTCGAACAGTCCAAAGTACAAAGTTAGATTCACGATGGTCAACTTATTATTCAATGGGACTTACAGATTTATCTGGCTTGGAATAAAATGGTATGTAATAAATCGTTACCATTTTAATCACATCAATCATAAAATTATTATAAGAAATAAACCGCCCAAATAAATATCTGGGACCAATTGGTCCCAGTAAATATGTTTGCTCAGTCTACTTAGGACGATAAATGTCCAGAGTCATTTTCAAGTTTATTATTTTTGATTATCTAAGACGCTTGTATAGCAATGACTTCAAATTCAGTTTTAAACTGAAACTGAACTTTTATTAATTCTTTGCTTCTTTCATCCAGGGACTCGACACTACCGACTCCCTGTTTCTCCCTATATCTTTTTCAGTCTTCAATTTTCTGTCATCGTTCGCTGCCAGTCTTCTTTGAAGGACAAATTAAACTTCACGTTGTTGTTTTACTGTATAATTTAATGTCCTCGCTCAAAAGATTTTGCAAAACAATTTATTGCCCTGGTGACCCGTCCTTATCGTATATTTCCCGCCAGAAACAAGGTTATTTCCCTTGCAAACTGTCACGAGCCACGCCCACGACATATACGGAAGTAAACACCACACAGGTGAATTCGCATCACATTCCAACAAGCGACATCGTAAGTTACACAGGTGAGCGTTTTTCTCGTTTTTTACACATGTTTTACTACGCCCTGTGGGCATAATTGCTTATCATTCAAACGATTTCATAACGAATTGTTATACATTGGAAAAATGAGTTGATGTTAAATAATTTTACCGTAATTTTCGTCTGCTGGTTAGTTCAGTGACTCTAAATTACACGACATATAAAGTCCTTGGTCAGTTTTAAGATAGAGAATACATTTTGATGAAAGTAAAAACACAGTGTCATTATATTCAGTGCCTGCGTATTATATATTTAATTAATTTGCTGCAATTCTCTGCAGCTTTGAGATATTCGTTGTAAGAAACCTGTATTTTTAACACTAGTCCATTAATTAATTAAAAAGACTAGATTTGCGTTCATCACTATTCGCCATGTTCATTAATTGATTAAGCTACGCAGAAAACACTGATGATATTTGCTGTTAAGGGATATTTAATTTACGTATCCTATTTTGTTCATTGATTTATTTGCTAGCGTGTATTCACTGCATCATCAGGGTGTGTTAAGACAAAATTGGATATACATTTGTATATGTAATATATACAGGACTGGGTTAGGTAATATAGATCTGTACGTATAAAAGTTACACACTGGCTAGACAAATCATTGAAATGATGCATAACCTTAACCCATAATATTTCCTAACTAAGGTTTATATGTGCCTGTTCTATTTGTTGTCTTCTCTATAACTGTAACATTAGCTGTGACTCGTATTTTATTTAATGTATGCAGTTTTCTTAAGTAATAAAAAATACAAATATCTCTTTGATGTATCAAATTCTGTTAGACCATCCTTATAGAATTGTTGATTTGTGATTACATGACCAACTCACTAAAAATCCCCTTATAGCAAATTTTTGTAGTGAATTTGGGAAAATAAAAACTTCATTTTTAATCCCGATTTTTGTTTTAGGTACAAGCATATAGTATCCACAAAAAGCCTACTTACCTACCTGCTGCTGACAGTTTGGGTCTTGTTACATGCAAACCAACATTTTTTAAGGACAGCCTTATGCATTTGATATACAGGATAAAAACCCTTGTTTGAATATAAAATTACAGTACTAAACACATTTTCAGTTAAAAGGCTTACAAGCTTGAAACATCTTAAATAGATTTCTAGTTCAAGTCAATCTGCTCAATTTAGGGTTTCTGAGTTCAAGCCTGGTTGTGGTACATGTTTTTTCTGATTTGGTTGTAGGCTGATTTAAAGCATGAAAAATTAAAAAAAACAACTCTTTTTGTCTTTAATAAAGGTATTTAGCTTTTCATCTGAAAAAATTGGTTTCATGATAACTTTCTTGTGACATAAACTTAATTTGTAGCAAAAACATGAAACCCTGATACAGCAGTGATAAATTTGATATTCAAAACTTCAACCATTACCACAGATAAGACCATCCTATTTTTACATGTAATCATCCGAATTTTTTGCCAGTTATCATAAAAATTCCTATTAATTCTAATTTATCAACTAAAAGTGACACTTGACTAACTCCCACATTCAAAATTCAATTTTAGATGTATGTATACCTTCATATCAGCCCACATTATGACTTTGATATCATTGGAAGTACAAGTTACATCTCTCTAGTGTTAACACCCTCAATTAATATATGAGTCTTTTATATTGATATCAGTACTACATCCAGTACAGGTCTCAAAAAACTGATATATTGTATACCAAGATTTTCTGTTAAATGGACATGACAAAATGTTTTTTTTTTGCTTTTATCAAATACATGTTTAAACAATCAAAACCAATATTTTTGCCACAATGTAAAATGTTTTAATTCAAACAGTTTCTGTAAGTGTTAAAATGTATCAGGTGTCAGTAAATGGTTTATGCTTTTTATAAAACCATGATCGTATGTAATATTTAAGCTAAGCTTACAACATTTTTTTGATGCACCAGTTCCCATTCAGAAGAATTACAATTTTTACAGTTGCATGAAATGTTTTACATTCCACACGATCAACATTCCAGTACATTGTAGTTAATGAATGTACTATCTTACCTCTGGCAGTATTCATTCTTAATAAATAAAATATTTTTTAAAAACATTCTTTTGAGCTTATGCCTGCATTTAGCAGTATTTTGATTGTACATATATTAGCAGACAGTTAATCTAGCCAAATTTCTGCATTTTATATCTGTACTGACCTTGTTCACTGCAAGTAACTGCCAACTTCTCCTCATAATTGACCAGTCATGGAAAGATTAATAGCCTTAGGTTTGCAATGGCCGTAACCAAATTATCGCAGAGAACATGTGCAGCATACATGTTCATTTTTTATGTTAGAATTTTGTTTTTTTTTATGGCTTACCATGACCTACTTTTTCTGCATAAACTTTCAATAGACATTGCACAGTGTCCTTCATTTTTTGTTACAACCTCTTTAAAATATTAGCTTTAACACATCCCTATTTATACAGGTATATGCTACAACTTTTATTGCAAAACATTTAAAATAGCTATGGCACTTTATAGATAATATTTCTTGTGCTACACTGCACTTGTTGCAATTGTTTGCAGATAGGCCACATTTTAGCAACATGGTTAAGTGATAGTTTACAGCACCAGTGTGTTTCATGTTCAATCCTCAGTGAAACTTTGGATTTTATCCTCTAGTTCTATTTCATGGTAACACCCATATTTGATGAACAGACTCATTTTTGTCATAGAATGACTGTTTGGAGAGATAGTCAGTTCAGAAACTGTGGTAACTGTGCGCATATAGACCTTTTTTGAACAGCCATGTTGTTTGGCTAAACCTTTGGTAATGTTTAGCATTGGCTTACATTGCTGGGAATCCTTAGTTAAATGTTCAGTTTGGCTCAAAATTCATTTCTGTGTTTATTTTAGTCAGAAGGATTAGAGAATCTATGTTAAAAAAGAATACACCTACACGATATTCATGATTTGCTCTCCTGTCATCTAGAGGTTAGATGATTTGTGAATATCATACCTCACTGCTCAAGCTACGAGTACATGCATTACCTACATGTAGTTTTTAAATCTTGTAAAGTTTTGAGAGAACAGATAATATTTCTATTTGTATTTTGACACTATTGAAAACAGATTATAGAATGTTGTTTGTTCATGGTTTTATTATGTATGTGGTGTATCATAGGTAAACATGCCGTATATAACTGAAATGTTTTTGAAAAAAGGCATTAAACCCTGTGGAAAAAAAGAATTTCTCATTTTTACCAAACTCCTACATACTATTGTCACTTAAAACAATCTTGTAATGGCCCACATTTTTGTGTAATACTGTAAACTAAACTTGTTTTGTATCATAAAACTCCTACATAAACGTATTTGTGGCTGCCTTATTAAGCATTCATTAAGCGTAAAAACTTGTGATTCATTCATATCAGGATCCAGGTTTACATCTTAACTTACCTATTCTGAACCGGGATACACCTTTTATACAATCTTAACGACAGTTATTTACATACAGATTCATAGGAGGAAAAGTGTTTTATAGGACAAAACTAGACCAGGTTTGCTATCAATGTCTTCTGTTTATACATGTTTGTTATTTACATCACTTTTTGTTATCAAATCACTAGATTTAGAAGAGGATTGTGAATTATGATTATTTCATGGCAATGCATGCTGCTAAACTTTATTTAGTTAATGAAAAGGTTTAATGCAGTGGTTGCGTCATGCCATTGAAGCATTAGTGAAAAAAAGCAACTTGAGTTAGTAACTCGCTAATTATGCTTACATTCCATTTTTGGTAATGTTTTTAAAATGCAATTTGTAAAAGGAAATGTAAGGATCTACATTAATTGCTTACAAGACTGGTTGGTAAATGCAGTATTATTATCATGTTTATTACATAGGGGCTTGCATGTTGAAGGGCTGGTGCATAATGGATTAATGCCTATATTATACACCATCCCTTCAAAATGCCAGCCCCTTATGGTTTACTACATAGGGGGCTGAATCAATTTAGTTTCAAATCCCTTTTTCATCTTAAATTTGAAAATAATATTGCAAGCAGTAGATATGCATGTCCCACATCAGATAAATATGCATGAATTAATGTACTTAACCCATGGATATTTAAGCTAGACTAGTTTCAGTCTGTAATTATAAGCATTGCACTTCATCAGGAGAATGAGTTAGAATGGAAAATGTCAAATTTGCAGAAGCAATGCAACAACCACTTACAGTATCCTGTCATTTCTCTGATTACAACTTGCTGTATTTGAGACAAAAAACTAGTGACTAAATATGCATTCATAATAGCCTCCTGCTGCTTGAGTGTTTGCTCCTTTTATATTTAAATGACTCCAAGTACACACTCAAATTTCAATCAGGAATTTGTCTTTAGTAATAAAGCTAGAGTTCAGAGGAAACAATTATTTTATTTCTCGACTTTCTGTTACCTTTTGCACAATTATACAGGTCTGTTTAATGAGGATATCGCAGGGAAATATATTGCAAATCACTATGGTAACAATTATGAGAAATGTTGAAACCAATTTGTTTCAAGTTGAAATTATTCTCAGTGTGTATGAGATATTAAATGTTGCTTCCCTGGAGTATATGTTTCATGTAGTGGCAAATATTCGTGTGAATATTATGCAGCATCTTACTCTATAATCACTACAATTACTATCTTGTAGTTGACTTATGTTGCAAAAAATAAGCTTACAATGAATATTAGCATTGAATTAACTTGATTTGCTGGTTTCAGAGAGAAACAATACACTGTTTGTATTATGATGTGGATATAAAATTGGCTGGGGGATATGAGTCATACTAAACAAAATGTTTTGACTGTGGTTATTTCGGGATATTTCCTTACAACCATATAAGGGCATATGTCAGATTTTGAGTACTGCTTCACATGTATATTGAGCAAAAGCATCTTGTAGGAAACTACATGTAACTTCTCATTAGTTTTACCTTAAATTTCACTTCCTAAGCTATATAAAAATTTACACCTGTTTTTCAACTTCAGTTAATGTCATGGCTGACGTAACTTGCAAATTTCCCTAGTTTTATAATTTTTAACTTTTTTGCATTTTAAACATCCGCATACTTATAATAAAATTCATGAATATATACTGGATTTTGTTTATTCATGAATTAGATAGATTACTGAGGGATTAAATATTTATCTGCCTCCATGTAAATTCTTTGATTACTTGGATAATCTTGTATCAAGGAATTTATTATAAATCATACCTCACTTTACTGTCAGGGTACAGATATTTGGGCTGTTTTACCTTCAGGAACGAGGTCTGAAAGTCTTCCTTGTTAAACTGAAAAGCTAAATTTGCATTTGATAATTAGACTGGTTATGATGTTATTTTACGACATGTGTACTGTATGATAGGTGTGAAATCAAATGCTTTTAGATTTCTTCCTTGAATATACATAAGGTTTGTTTTTAGTAGGTCCAGAATGCACTTTAAATATTGTTTATATACAAGTTACTACTTCATGCTTTTAAAATATTTTATGAAAAGTAGACCAGTCTGAGAATGAAGTTTACTGATTGGTCAGTATAAACACTATAGATCAGAAACAACCAATCAGAACAGGTTCGGGACTGGTCAGGAAGATTGCATTTATAATCTCAGTCCCAAGGAATCTCAGTCAAAGTATTTACGTTATATTATAGTTATGTTTGTTTTATCATCGAATTTTGTTTTTTTCTGATATTGTAATTTATACATATACACGTTTGTAAGAACAAATGTATCATTCCACTTTTATTATCATGTTAACCTCAGTTGTTCCCACTGTATCATGAGTCTGGCCACACCCATAATTATAACCATATTAATACTATACATGACGTACCAAATAAGGAGACAAGCAATTAAACTACGATAAGAACTGTCATATTGGATTGATCATAAAATAACATTGATGTACACAACTCACTGTGGTATATTGCTGTCAATCTTGATGAACGTGGGTTCATCAGATATCAGATATATACATAATATACATGTACTACATAACTGGCTATGAAATTTATCAATATTACAGGCGTAAATACTTTGATATTTGCTTAATCTTTTGAAATATATGCTAATTAGATGTATAGAAATCTTGTATAGAGATCTATGCTTTAAGATTGCAGGCATGTATATATGTACTTACAACCCTTGTCAGGGATAGAAAGACATAAAACACATATGCAGGTACTTTTTCAATTTTGACATGTTTGTACATGAAGGGAAAATGTTACAATGAACTATAGAGGTGAATAGGGTTTAAAATTTCCACTTATAGAAAGTCTTAAGGAAACCCTTACTGTCTCCTTTCTTATCCTATACTGCCCTGAAAGTGAAAAAAGCTCTTTCTAAATTTTGCCCCTTAGTCCAAAAACTGCTTGTTCAAACCAAATAATTGACAGTATGTATTTGTTCTTTACTGTGAAAGCTGTTTCATACAAGATGTTTCAAATATATTATGTCTGAGTCATTACAATCACACCATGTTTTCACCAAGTGGCTATTGATTGTTGTTTATAATCTTGATGTACACATCTGCTTTCATGTAATGCTTATGTATGAAAAAGTCATTGTTTCTTTACATATAAATGTCCTCTAACATGATACTGAGAAGCATCAATGATATTTCTCATAAACCTCCCTGTCTTAGTTGCTTTTTTGCATACATGTACAAAAAAAAGTTGTGTATTTAAAATTAACTACCCACAATTCCATCTTCATTCGTGATTGGAGGTAAAAAAACTTATATGAAAATTGTAGAATATTATTTGATCATTGCAATTCAATATTAGATATTTTTTGGTCATTTAGATTAATTGATTGCTGCTGATAATGATTTTAATATCCACTGCTACAATTAGGATTTGACTGTTTTTTAACAATGAATGCAACAATATGTTGTCACAAACACATACAATGTATTTACGTATAAAAAAAACCCATGCTTTTTCTCTGCCCACTCTATTAGTAATGAGAATTTTTATGTGTCTCTACTGTTACATTCCTTATTAGTGAATAATTGATTACCAAAATGCCTATCTAGGGTATTCTCAGTGTTGATTTGAGATAACCAAGACAGGAACTGACCAATTAATCATGTACGTAATATACTATGACATTTTACATATTTGTACTTACGTTTTGTAGGATTTTTGACGTATATACATGACACAAACATTCGTTGGTCATAGCTGTCAATAGTAATTTATAGCTGAAATCTGAACTTGATTTTCACCATACATTGAAAGATATTTGTTAAGATTGCAACTGACCTATTCTTTCATCTTTTTCCAGGTTTAAGTCTGACATTTTTGGAGTTTAACAACATCCGTCAAGTGAGTGATCCTTTTTTCATTAAGTTTCTGTGTATGTCATTAGATTTGTAAAACTGTTAGTTTGTTTATGTTTGTTGAAATATGACATGGATCTCAATTTAGAGATCATTTAAGTATTGCGCAGTAAAACTGTTGTCATTTGGTGTGAAATAATTTTAATGATTGTGTAAATGTGCATGCATACAGGTATATTGATTGTTGCTTGTCTCTAGAAATATTGATGGGATTACTGTCATCTGTATAATCACTTAGTTTTGATATATTAAGCTGCGTAATTGGCTTAAAGGATTCTCCTGAATTTCAGATTTCCAAATCTTGTCCAAACAAGATTTCTGTTCTCCATTACTATTGAATGTCAGTATACAATGAACATTATGCAGTTATAAATACATATTTCATGCAATATGTGTCCATTACACACTGTAATATATTGTGATACCTTTGATGTTGTGTTATTTTAGATGATCAAGTTAAAAATATAATACATAAATGTATACTCTTTATTGCTTGATGCACATTTATCCTTTGCCCCATAAGCATATTTTGGACTCTTCCAAATCAAAGCAAATATACAAAACATTGATTTATTTAAGAAAATTGGGTTATTTCTCTCTGACAGAGTGGAAAACATTGTGGCAAAAGAAGCCATTACTCATTACAAGCAATGGCTTCTTTTGCCACAATGTTTTCAAAAGTCGTCTGCTTCAGATGCCAGGGAAATGCGGTATTATAAGGCAAAGGGTTAAATTGTCATTTCACAAATTCATTCTTGACTGATAAGGCAAGGTCAGTTGTGTTCTAGGTTACCCAACTGACCTTATTTTTTGGTGCTAACCTCAAAGTTTCTAAAAGCAAAATCTAAAATTCTAAAATGTTTCTGGACAAATTGCACTTCTAAAGTAAGAAAGCAATGCTTAGAGAAAAATAGAAGTGAAAAGTTTTTCAACTTAGCTTCCCTAATCATTTTAGTCAAGCAAACGCAATTTTCTGCTCATTAAAACTAAATTTCTTCACTAATCAATTACTGTTGTCATGGAAACACTTTTATTTCTATATTTGTTTTTTTAGAAAGTCTCATCATGCAGAAAGCCAAGAAATATGACTGGAAGGATTCCAACATGGCTTTGTTTGGTTCTGACACAGAAAAACAAGTTAAAAGTGAGTGATTTAAGTGACTCAATCTCTGTAGTTTATATAGTGTTGTTACATTGTCTACATCACTAAATGAGACCTCCATATTACTTATATATTTATATACAAAATGTAATGGCAACTTACTTTACCCTCAACAATTTTCACTGATTATTTCTGTACTGTAGTTATCTTATAAAACCTAATGCTTCAAGTACTGTGGGATTTGTAATCTACCTTCTGGAATGGAGCATTTTACATTGTAAAGCAAACAGTATATTAAGCAGACGGAAAGTAAGGGCGGGTATTCATTCATACATGGGCCCTAAAATAACCGACCTGGGCTCTAACTGAACTTATTATAAGGCATCAAAGGTCACATAAGAAGCTCAATGATTCCTCTCATAATGATTGTAACCAATTCATGATTATGTATTTCATTGAAAATGATTTATTGATTGAAGATGACAATGTAGCATAATTTACCCACAAATGTACAAATATGTACTGACCACTGACACCTTACCATTTTTCATGGCACAGATTTATGGTATGAGTCTATATTTCATTATCAGCCATTCCTTAGACATTAACTCAAATTTGATGACACTTACCAGTAGTCCGTTTTTAAGCAAGCAAATTATTTACAGTCTGTATTTGGATTGTATTAAATGAAATCATTTATTTTATCATAGAGGAATCTGCTGAGATGGAACCAGCATGGCAGAACTGTGGCCAGGCACCAGGTCTGAAAATCTGGAGGATTGTCGTAAGTTCATCAACAAGATGGCTTCTTCATATTAACATAGTAAATTAGGAGTGAGAAAAATCTGTGGTCCTAACCGGGGTTGAACCTAGGACCCCTAGCACTCTTTGTGAACACTCAATCACATAACTAAAGAGTTAACCCAATAGCGTGGCTGTTGAAAGTAGCTATATTCCTACAATTATTACATTATTTTGTAATCATTCTTCATTCATCAGTGATCATATTTTGACATTTTACTATCTGAAGGAGTCGTATAAATCTGTTATGATTAGGAGACATAAGAAACCTTTTATATTTAAGAGGCATAAAATTTGATTCTTAACATATGAAACCAGAATTGCTTTAGTTAGGGACCTGAACTGTGAAAATAATGACTGAATATTTCAGATAAAAAATTATCATTGAAATAATTATTGTAAATGTAATTCATACATTTTAGAAATTCAAAGTAGAAAAGTGGGAAGAAGAGGAATATGGAAAATTCTTTGAAGGAGATTCTTACATTGTTCTCAATGTAAGTTTTTGTGCATCTTTCCATGTAACTTAAGTTTTGATTATATGAATCTCAGATCAAGTGTTTTAACTGCAAAGAAATTTTCATAATTGCAACAAGAATCTGCAGTCAAGAATCTGTCAGTGGAATTGCTGGAATTTTGAATGTTGGAATGTTTCATAGAAGTATCGATGCTTATTTCAGCATTGTTCTACTGCAGCATTGTTTACTGGTTATTATGTAAACTGTGTTGTTATTTTTGTTGATTTCGACTTATTCAGAATATCACATTTAATTATTCCGTTATGGTATTTTCATGGATTCTGTGGTATCGTCTTACCAAATTCGGTACATTTTGTTATGAAGGGATTCAATCTGTTTTACAGACCTACCAGGACAGTGATTCTGATGAACTTCTGTATGATGTACATTTCTGGATTGGCAAGCACAGTACTCAGGTAAATTATTGTACTTTAAATGTTTTCCTTTCATATTTATAGCCGCAGCCGTGGTCCAGTGGTTAGTGCGCTGGACTTGCAACCTTGAGATACGGGTTCGAATCCCAATCGCGGCAGGTCATATCTTTTTAATATGATTCATTCTTTACATCTCATATAAAGCATGGTTTATAATAAATTTTCCCTCCATGGGTTTAACATTGCACCTACGGCCAGGGACATTTGGCCACTTTTCAAGCTTTGATAGTGGAGGAAGACGCCAGGATTTCTACTTTACCGGTAGACTGTCTGCTAGCTAGCTAGACAGCTTCTTCACATGCAAAATTTGGTCCCAGGGGATTCGAACTCACAGCAGTGAGGGGTCATTGATTACAAGTCAGAAACCATGACGACTCAACCCTGGAGTCCTCACAGAACTAAACTATGAAGTTATTTTTCAAAATGCACAATTTTATGGTTTCCAAATTCTTGTCTTTTTCTTATATTTTTTGTCAAAGATGGTATACAGTAGTAAATATTTGTTCAGGATGAGTATGGAACTGCTGCCTACAAGACTGTGGAGTTGGACACATTCCTAAATGATAAACCTATACAACACAGAGAAGTTCAGGGTCATGAATCTTCATTGTTTAAGAGCTATTTTAAGGACCTAACGTAACTTTTATTTTGTTGTTTTTTTTTGCTGTATTATAAAAATGTGATGTTGAATCACATGGCTGCTATTTAATGCATAAAAACATTATTTTTACAAAGGATTGATAAAAAATAGTTTCTATTGTTTAGTGTTGTGATAATCAGTCGTAAAATTTCTCAGTTCTGAAAGATTACTATCAATTGCTACGATCTTTATGATGAATGGCTAATATGACATTCATGCACATTCTTGCATGTAGATAAAACTTTCCTTCTTTAATGTATTAGATACATGAAGGGAGGTGCCGACACTGGATTCCGCCGTGTGCTTCCTGAAGAGTACACACCTAGATTACTGAAGTTTCAGAAAAAAGGCAGACAGATGACTCTCACTGAGGTATGTTGGTTTTCTACATTTGATTATTCCTTTTCTTTATCACATTGCTAATCTTTAAAAATATTTTGGGACTGTTGATTTTTTATTAAGTCAGTCGTATTTACTGCAAACCAAGAATTTTTTATGGATGGCCTAATTTGTAACGTCTATTTGGCTACATGGTCTCAAAAATACCATTTTGTACTTTTAGCTATGTCGTAAAAGAAGTTATTTGAACTCTGGTGATGTGTTCATTCTGGATCTTGGACTTACCATCTACCAATGGAATGGCTCGGAGTGCAGTAAAGATGAAAAATTTGCTGTAAGAAGTAATCTTTTGGGCTGAATAATCTTTCTGAATTCATTCATTTACCAATGCATGTACTGGTAGTCTTTGTGTCATTTCTAGAAAGCTTACACTTTAATGTTGTCCAACATAATTAGACAGCTTAAGTTGTAAACCTTAACATTCTACAGTATAAGAGGATGTAATTGTGCTCAGATTTCTTCAAAAAAAGCTTTTTGTTTAATAAATATTAAATAATTGTTGACTTCATTTCTGATGTAAATAAACTGCACACTCTTTTAGCTTAACCGACTGTACCATATAGGTGCTAATATTTGAAGAATACTTGCATATGATGTCAAATAAACAAAATTAAAGGCAGTATGTTGAGAAATCACTGCTCTGTGTGTTAATCCAACTATGTTCTGATGATCTTTATGTTGTTTGTGTTATGTTTATTTTTTATGTTTATTTAAGGCTGCTGGTAAACTATCAGAAATTTGTAGTTCACGTGGTGGAAAGCCACAAAAAGAGGTTCTTGATGAAGAGGATATTACTCCAAGTGTAAGTATTGATCTAACTGAAGGTTTTGAATTCTTTTTTCTTTTTCTTTTTTTAGTGAAATGTTATAAAATATGTTTATGGTCTGGAATTGCAATATGAAGCGTGGAAGTCTATGCAGTCCATCTTCACAGTAATGGAAATAACACTGTTACAAAGAAGACTAATGTTTAGATTAATGTTTACATTAGTCAGTAAATGTTTTCAAAAACCTGTTCAGTGACTCAGTAGCTGTAGTGTTCATTAGAATGCAGATTAGTTTGTGACTAGGTGGCGAAAGAATGAATAAGCATTGATTCTTGAACTTGTCTCGTTTTTTCAGCATAAGTTTTATGATTTCTTTGACCAAGATGATGACGATGGTGATGATGATGAACAAGATGTTGAATCTGATGGTGAACCCGTTCTTCTGAAGGTCTCTGATGCAGATGGATCCTTGGATGCTGAGGAAGTCTGTCAGGGAGAGATATCCCGTGACAACTTGGGATCTGATGTAGGGGAATCATTGTACTTGAAATATTTTCTGAAATGGCGTAAAACTATATTTACTTTTCTGTCTATTTTCACCATTAGGTATAAGTATACTAGATTACACAAAATCAAAAATTCTTAATTACTGTGAAAATATTTATCTCAAAATTAGAGAGATTTTACTATTATTGGATCTTGTCAATTCGTACTATGAATTAGATTTTTTAAACTATTTTACTATCCAATATTTAATATTGTGATCAATGTCTGACATGTGACAAGGTATACTCCGTCAGTGATACCTAGGTCAAAGGTTATAAAAATCAGTCTACAAACCCAAATCTCTTATATTTAATTCAAAATTAGGGAGATTATACTATTGCTGGATCTTGACAATATGTAACATAAATTAGATTTTTTAAACTACAAGTATTTAGCTTTCCAATATCTACTATTGTGCTTGATGTCTAACTTGTGAATAGTATACTCCTTCAGCGATTTCTTGTTCTGTGTCAGCTCCAAGGTTATAAAACTTGAGACTAGCCCCCAAGCCCAAATCTCAAATTTTGTCTTTTAATGATTCTTAAATAAATATGATTAAAAAATAATGATTCAATACGGAAACACAATTCTGACTGCAAAATGTAACTGAGTACATATCTAAACATTAAACATCTATGTTGTTTCAACCAAAATTCCTTGAAAATGGAAATTTAGATTTAAGTATGGAGACGGTTTTCAATTTTTAAACCTTACGGCCAATTGCTTAGAATTTAACTTGGCCAGAATATACTAATAGCCCTGTATAAAGTGATTATTACAACATGATTTGTTTCATACCTAACACTTGAAAGAATAGAACAAAACACGAATAATTTGATAATGAGATGTCACATTCAGTCAGCAACCGAAACTACAATCCAGCCACTCATGTTTTATAAGTTAAAAGTCACAAAGGGAACATGCACTTAACTGACACAAAGGTTTGTTATAAATACTGGCTGAAAAAAGAAATAAAAGTGTATGTTACATGTGGCAGCTTTAATGATACAGAATTGACCTACTAATTTTACACTATCTGCTGACTTTTTAAGACCACTGGTTCAAAAAAAGACATCTTTAGTTTTCTATCTTTTTAGGATGTTTACATAATTGATACTACAAAAGTATTGATTGTCTGGGTTGGAAAAGGGGCATCTACAGATGAAAGAAAAAATTGTATGGCATATGCCCATGTAAGTACTGTGAACCTTCTTTCTCATTTGTTATGGTAATATTTTTTTATTGACAGTGAACTAAAATGAGCTTAGATATAGCCGGATTCCTGAGAAACTTTTTTGTCAACTGCATATAGTATATGTCTGTAAAAATGTTGTAATTTTTATGGACTTGAAAACTCTGTTTGAGGTAAAACAAAAATGTATTTGAATTGTGTTTTTCTCTGTTTTCAGAAACATTTGCAGGATAAATCATATCCGTGGATACCAGTTTCTGTGGTATCGGAGGGTCAGGAAGAAAAAAGTCAAGATTTTATGTCAGCTGTTGCTGCTTGATTGACTCAGAAATTATATTCTACACTCTGTAGCCAAGGAAACCTGCTATATACGGTGTTTGAGTGATAGAAAACATATGAATATATTTGTTTTAGCTTTCGCACAATTTATGCATCTTTCTTAATAAAATCTGACTTGAATCTCGAGGTTATAAAATCAGTCACAAAGCTGAAGTCAGCGATTGGTCATTTCTAATATCAGATTTAAAATTGACCAATGAAAAGGCAATGTTCTGAAAACGTTGCATCACATCACTTCTGACCTAGTATTTATGATAATGTTCCACTTTTTGTACAATTACGGAAGATGATGAATTACATGTGAATGAAGTATTTGTGTAATTTCACTAATTGTTATGTATACATCCTTAGTTTTGATTGTTCACCTGCGCCCAATTGTATAAACATTGGTTAACTTTAACCAAATGGTTAATTTAACCCAAGGTTAAATTTAACCATTCTGGTTTACTAACCATTAAAAAAATCATTTAAACATTTAAAAAGGGCTGCCATTTTGGTACTGGTTACCGTTTATGTTAAGATTTAACCAGCATCTTAGACTTGGGTTAGATTTATTTCAGCTTTAACAAAAACGAAATTTGGTTAAACTTTAAATTTTCTACAACAGCTAACCAAACATTTAACCAAAATTTTAACCAAAACTCTGATTTAACCCAGTGGTTAAAGTTAACCAATGTTTATACAATTGGGTGCTGGTATCAATATTGATAAACAAAGTGTAATGTGTTGATCATTCAGTTAAAATTTTTTTGGTTTTTGTGTACATTGTTAACATTGAAATAAAAGGCTGCTTTGTAAACATGCGGAAAATAACGGTTTTATAATTTGCATATGATAATTATTTCTTTACCCTCCTGCCTTGTATACTACTATGTACATAATTTAACCATGACTTGTTGACCATTTGCCTCACAAGCATATTTTGGAGTTTCCCAAATTCAAAGCAAATAAGAATAACATGAATTTATTTAAGAAAATTGGGTTATTTCTCTCTGTTAAAGTGGAAAACATTGTAGCAAAAGAAACTTTTTACTTACTACAAGCAATGGCTTCTTTTGCCACAATGTTTTCAAATGTCGTCTGCTTCAGAAGTGAGGAAAAGTGGTATTATGAGACAAACGGTTAATTTCTTTGGTGATCAGCTAGACCTTGCCAAAGTATAAAAAAAATGTTACTTGTATCATGAACCATATAAGCCTTAAACTTGGGGAAAACATCGTCCATAGAATGAGCTATAGTCTCGATTTTTTATTAACAAGTATTTATCTCATCAGTTTTAAAAATGTTTTTTATGGGATCTTTTTCAAATTTTATGCATTACTATTATTGCCATATACATGTATATATTTGTTACAGGTTACATAATGCACTGTATGTTGTGCTGGCTTTAGTGTTTTTACCCCATTTTCTTATTAAAACAAATGTGTGTCAGCTCCAACCATTCCTTTATTTCTTTTGTCTATTTTTCTCAATTCTTACAAACACGAAAAATTATATAAATAACAATGTTTGTGTATTTTTTACTATGTCCTTAAAGCTGATACTACTTATGGATCCCATGGAAATACAATCAACATTCTACATTAATGGTACTATCATTCAGCATTCAGTTCAAATCAGACCAGCCTTATGTCTGTAATTGAATGTTTTTGTTACAATTTTGTATTAATTTTAACAGTAAGTACTATATTAGAATGATGGATGCCGGCATTCCAAACAATGGTGATCAGATTTTTTGTTTTATGAATATGAATTCTCATTTATATGTTCTATTAAATATATTTTAACACCATCTTCATAGATGTACAGTTGTTTGCATTTTACATAGATTGTAATTTCAATGTGTGTTGTTGTGCTTAAATTGTTGGGCATTCTGTCCATTGGTTAAAGAATTATTTTTATTTTTTACACATAGTTTTCTTTATAATTGTTTTTTATTTTTTTAATCTCTATGAAATTTTATAATTGTAAAATTTGGTAGATACAGTGAAAGTAAACTTTAGAATTTTAAACGGTGACAAGAAATGAGTTTTAAATCAATATATTGCCAATATATAGCATGGTATGTCATATACTGCTAAACGTCTATTAATATAATTAACAAAATTTATATTGATTTGCCTACTAGATGTGAAATCAGTATCAATGTCATGCATTTTTGTAGTGTAAGTAAAACAAATGAAATCTATCACATTATTTTATGTCTTTGTTATTCTATTCTGTTTATTCTTTTTATAACTGTATTGTATATATTTTTATAAACATTCCTATTGCAATTTAAACTATATTAATCTGATTTCACAATCTTTGATGTAAAATACCATATCTGAGTCACTCAATATGTGTATAATTTTATGTTTATAGGACATTAGCTAGCATGTGGAAGGAATGGTATATATTGGTGTATTAAAGCCTAAAATGACCACACTGTCCCAAAACACATTTGTCATATATATATATATATATATATGGCCATATGTCTATGTTCTATACAACACTAGTGTTATTGTATGATGTTTTCTTGTAATTTTACATATATAGAAAATTATGACATGATGTAACAATATGGTAAATCAAAAAAGGTAACACTGACAGTGTCAACCAAAGGGATTTGTTCCACCTTGATAAGTAAACATATGGCGTGGTGTATACTTGTCTGATATTCTAAAATATAGAATATCATTATAATGCATTTATCTTTGATCACTTGAACAATTATTTAAGGATATGGCTGATAATTAATAAAGCTTGTAGCAACAATGTTGGCGTGTTTTTCCTTGTATTTCCGTATAAGGGTCTTCACTTGAAATCTTGACTGATAGATGTAAAATAGAGTTCAAAGACTAGAGTCAGAGTACTGTAATTTCCTATCAAGCCATTTCATAATGTATGAATTATCAATTAATGTTAACACTACATTTCTTCCTGATCACTCTTTGAACTTTCATATAAATAATATTTGTACAGCAAACAAACGATGCTAACATTTACTGTAAACTCACACAAATTTCCTATCCAAGCTTACACAACAACACAAAACAGATGGAACGATGTTCAATGACCACATTATATTCTCAATTTACTCTCATTAAGTAGGGACTCTACCTTACAGGAATATGCAACTTGCAGCCTCACTTTAATTCAGTGCCATTGTGAAATAACATGAGATTGTCATTTCCAAACCATCACTATTAGCATTTACTTTCTCAGAAAAGACTGGTCATTATTTACGTAGTGTAAGAGTCCCTGCCTTATGTAATTAATGTAGTGCAATGACAATACACAATCAATTTATTCACTTTGCAGAAATTATACTGAGGGCATTCACCTATTTATCTAACTACATGTAATGTCTGAAATTATTTTAAGATGATTGTAAAATTTTTTAGTGTGTTATAACATTAAACCAAATTCATTTCATGATTTCGACTTATCCTGCATAAATATGCATTGTTGGCATGTGCTATTGAAATCCTGGGCTGGTACCCTTGAAGACCTACATACAATTGAAGACCTAGTATAGACAAATATTGTTTATATACAGCAAAACTAATCCTACTTTCCGATTCAGCATAATCAAAATGTGTATTAATGACAAAACAATAATTTATTATTATAAAAGTCATATTTCTAGGGTCAAGTGTGTTAAACTATTACTTAACTTTGGGGTACTTTCCATGACAAAGAGACTTTCTATTCATAAAAGAAACTTTTGGATCAACAAAAATAAGGGCAATACTACATCCCAGTCCTGGTCTCCGCTGGTCCCAGTCTCATTTGGTCTCTTTGTATCAGATTGCACTAAGGCTATTAGTTTCTATGGTAATGGTGACTCTTGATGGCAGTATCTTGCCGATAGATAAATATAATAATTTAGGTGCCCCAACACTTTGATAAAGACTATGTAATTTAGTTTTATATCTCAATTATATTCATAATAATTTAAGTTAAAAAATGTGGAAGTGAAAAGGCATTTGTGCATTATTTTAAATATTGCTGCATACTGTTAGATTGTTTTCAGTATAAATAATTACCAATTAAAAACAAAACTCTGTCTTTCATAAATACAATAAAATTCAATTTACTATCATAATATGTCTTGCACCAATAGTTTCATTTATAATGAATATGAAGCAATATTCTACCATTTGATTCATACATCATAATATTATTGATTAAAATTGTTCATTACCATTTCTGACCCGAAAGTGTTTAAGCATCTTATTTATCATATTCAAATTGGCAACCTGTGAATTTCTCTTAATTAACATGGCCATAGTAAAACTCACAAACATATAAGCCGTCAACAGGTAAGAGTATACGAATTGTCAGAATACAATTATTTCATAATGTATTTATTACAAAAATCGTTTAACAGCAATCGATTTACATAGACATTAATCTCCCTTTGATCGTCATTGTAATCCATTGCCTGAAGCCATGTTCTACAACACATGTGGGACCGGGAATTGAGAGACCGGATTAGACCGGGAATTACGATGTGAGACCGGCAATTAGTATCGCCCCAAATATGGCTGACAATACAACGACACATTCGTAAATTGTATAAGATATCTTGGTTTTAGAGATTGGTTAGTATCTAAAAGTATCGAAAATGTCAAGAATTCAGTTAAAAGTAAATAAGAATTTCTTTATTTGTTAGTTAAACTAATGTTCTAAAGTTCAGTACAAATAATCTCTATTCGTGACCGCATCGCTTTTCATGCTGGAAGACACACATGAGGCTCACGATGCAGTATCATGTAAGGATAGAGTTACTGTTCAACCAAACGAACGGAACAAGAAGTTGACAAGATAAATGACTACTTTGTTCAGTACCTACATTAGGCAGTCTATTGCTTACTAGCTAACACCAGAAATAGTACTCTCGTGTGGTAGTCAAAACTGTAAGAGTATGTGTTTATTTTGTAATCGACATGTCAATAGATAGAAATCAGGATTAACCTGTGTTTATTCTTAATTGTTAAGAAAATTGGAAATTATTCACCACCATAGTTACACTGAAGGGAGTATCTATGTTAAAATTTTGGCAGGATAATGTAGAAAAATGGCAGGTTTTATTAAAAAATGTATCTATGGGAGGGGTATGACTAAAATACGCAATGGAGATTTTATGGCAAAATGGGCGAAAAGGGCGAAATGGAGATTACATCGGGACAAAATGGAGATTTATATCTGCAAAATGGAGAATTTATGCGGCACAACTGGAGAATTTGATACTACTTTTTTTAAAGTGTTGACGTATATAATATATAAAAATTAAACAATATTAATCCAACAGAGTTGGCGAATTGGAGATATATATTTCCTTCGGCAAAATGGAAATTTCCTTCGGCAAAATGGAGATTTCCCTCGGCAAAATGGAGATTTCCCTCGGCAAAATGGAGATTTGGAAAAATGGAAGTAATGGGTGTTACTTCATATTCATGTTTTAATACATATAAAATATATTAGAATTAAACAATATCAATTACACAATCTGAAGTGGCAAAATGAGGTTTTGTGGAGCACTTCATATAAAATTTTGATTGAATAACAATGTTGGCATTTACAATATTTAAAATAAAAAATAATTATAATTTATGATATTTGTTGTATAGATTTTCAGCGGCAAATTAATGTTAATTTTTTATTATATGTGGAATTCTGTTAGTAACAAGAGCGTTCAGTTACCATTCATCGCATGTACATGAATATCTATAGGAAAGATATGATCATAACCAGAAATATCTTAAATTTGCAAACATTGCAAAGCCAAGATTGTAATTAAACCAAGATTTCAATGAAGTGCTCCGCAAAATCTCCATTTTGCCTATTTAAATCTTCATTTTGCCTCGATGTTATCTCCATTTCGCCCTTTTCGCCCATTTTGCCATAAAATCTCCATTGCGTACTTTAGTCATACCGTCTATGGGAGCATGCCCCTGGATCCACCTTAGATTGGCTTGTTTCAAATATGGGTATATGACACTGTAATTGTATTATTTGCCTAGATTAATCTGCGTTTAGGTATTTTAAGTAATGAATTTTTGGGTTTTCGAAAGGCTTGGCCCGTGATCCAAACATTTGAAGAAAATTTTAACAAAATCATTATTAACAGTTAATTTACCATCAACATCAATAATTGATCTTATTGATAGTTTGTGGTATGAGAAAGAAGTTTGATTGGTGTTACAAGTTCACTGGATCATTCCATTTAAGTTATGAAATTTGTTCATGCAACTTGTCTCCTGTTAGAGAAATTTTGTTAAAACATTTGGAAAAAATGGTCACTTATTAGCTCACCTGAGCATGTAGTCAAACATTGTTGACCTTCTAGGAGTCACAGTTTTCATTGTATCTCCATGTAACCGTGTCAATATGTTTGTCTTGATGATATCTTGGATGAATTTGAAAATGGGTCACCAGGTCAGATCATCGGAAATCCTTGTTTACCCTCTAGAGGTCACAGTTGTGATTGGGTCTTCGTTAAACTGTGTTAAGGATCATCTGGGGTCACAAACTAGGTCAGTTGGTCAAATCGCTGGAAAACGTTGTTAACCTTCTAGAAGTCACAGTTTTGATTGGATCTTCCCCAAACTTTGTCAGAGTGTTTGTATTAATGAACAGGTTTGAACATGGGTCAACTGAGGTGAAAAACTAGGTCATCAGGTCAAATCTTAGGAAAACCATAGATTTTGCAATCTTTACTTAGGTGAGCGAAAAAGGGTCATCTTGGCCCTCTTGTTTGAATTAGGATCAGATCCATTTTACCAGATTGTATTATATAAAGTAAATACAATTTATTAAAAATCCCTGTTTACTGGCACCTATTATATGAGGTAAAAATTTCTTGTATAGGCTTTAGGTACTGATTTTACCACCTACTAATGTTATATTGAATTTTAATTGTTCAGTTAATAATCTGATTGATAACTTGCTTTGCTATGTAGCTGCATGATGAGAATATGTTGAATATAGGAAGAATTAAGTTTTAGTTAGTCATAATGTATCTACAGTGTATATATAAATCTAAAAATGATTTTAATCTTAGTATAATGTTGATATAAATTTATTGTTCTACTAAACTAACTATGATGGAATGAGATATTTTTCTGAAATTAATTTTTATTCTTTTCATGAAGAATTCTACTTTAACTCTATCCCTCCTCAAACCAAACTGGTTGTCTGACAAAAAATCTCCCACAATTGTAGTTTACAATGTGCAATGACGTGGCGCCACAAATAACTTCTGACTGGTTTTCCCAGTTATAAATATAGCACTATTTACGATGAAACATTACCATGCTATGTAACTGGGTCACGAAGTTTGCAGCTGTGGATTTTTAAAGCTGGAAGTTTTTAGTATTTTTTACAAGAGTATTTTACTGGTTCATGTTTTCTACAGCGCAAGATGTTTTTTAAGTGCTTGTGTTTCTTTTGAAGGTTAAAAGCAAATTTAAACCTTACTGAGTTTGTTTTTACAAGATCTTTCAAATGTACATTAAATAATTTCAGAAAACTTGATTCAAAATTCAGCTGGGGTTGCTATTAAAAGGATCCTGTCTGTTTTTAGTAATGTAGGGGAAGGTGGCAGGCCCTTAGATTAGAAAGGGAAAAAATTACTAAGCATGCATCATATCCTCCAACAGTTAATCACTAAATAATAGGGTATAACCTTGATAGTTGTTGATACCACAAAAGCTATTCTGCAAATCAAATTCATGATCATTTTGATAAGAGAAATAAGTTGAACTGAAGGGGAATTTTTTCAGTTACACGGGAAAAAATTTTCACATAAGGAATGTTTGGCTCAAATCAACCCCCCAAATTACTAGTGTTAATTATTGGGTTAGATTTGTTCTATGAAAACATCTATCCTGACCAAGACATGCTTAAATTCTTAATAAGTTTTAAATTGACCAAAAAGATGCTATGCTATGAACAGGAATTATGAAACCCTATTCTGTTCATATATTGATATCTGCAATATTGACTAGGTTAGAAAAAAACATGTATAGTTTAAGTATTGATCTTAGACTGCTATTAAATCATTAAATTCGTGCATATTTCCCTTAATATTCAGTTTGCTCCGAGTTTTTTCTTCCCTTCTGCAAAAATACTGTGTTATTTTTCCCCAAATTGATGAAAGGCCCATTCCCCTACCCGTGAAAAAAAACCCTGTTTTAGATTTGCGTATTCATTTCATAACTCTGTTCCAATATCATTAATTATTATACAAATATACCACAGTCTTGTTAGAACCTTGCTAATCAAAATTAGTATTATATTATTGGCTGCCCAGTAACTAGTAATTTTACTCTCTCTTGAAGTGGTTTCAAATTCGTCCAATATTTTTTAATTCAATCAATATGAAGTGTTTTTGCATAAATTATTTCTATCTATCATTGTCTTAGCATATCACATTCACATTGAAATGCAAGAAGCAAATATTATTTTACTGGCCTAAGTGGAAATTCTACTGATATTTTTGTGCGCAAAATAAGTGCTATTTTTAGCTTCGGTTTTTCTAGATTTGTTTCTAAAATTAAATCTTAGGGCTTGTATTGCAATATTAAATTGCCATCTGCTGATAGTATCAATTTCATGACTACATGTTGTAACAAAGGCAAGAAAAGATATGAGGTGTTAATAATGAGTGTGTTTATGCTTTTCTGTTATGTTATCAGTACAAATTCATAGATTGTTCTAGATAAAGTCAGTAAATTCCCTGTCATTGAGTGCTGGGTAAAAGATTGCAATTATCAGTATAAAATTGAAGTGGATCATGTTTATCTTTGATTTTTTTTTGCATTAACTGCTGTTGACAGTATTCAACCATTTAGATTCCTGTATAAGCTATAGATCATATGACTGTCTGTATTCATTGTTTGCATTAAATTGAATATATTGTATGGGAAACATGCAGTACATAAGATTATTTATCTTGTAGTTTATTTGCATGTTTTTTTTTTCAGGAGAGATAACAGTTTTAGATGTGCATGCAGGATTGATTTATTTGATTTACCACAAAACAGATCACGTTCGGAAACTTCAGGGAATTCACCTCTCTGGTACCCCTAACCATTTAAGGTTCGTAGTAAAAAAGATTTGTGGTCGAATACCGGTAGTTTATGATCACCTGATATGATTCATGAGGGGGTTTTTTATGCCGTTTTGAATTGTTTAGAGTTAATTTTACCTTACCTAAGATCTGGAATGTAATAATTTAATATGAAAGGTTAAATTTTGAAGATACTTCACAATATGACTCTACAGTATTATGATTTTAACTTTTGATGTTTGGAAAAAGATGCATGGAAGAATTCAGTTTTATCAAATAAAATAAGGTTTGTTGTATACTTTATGAATGATATTGTGAATAAATGTATTACATTCTTTTACTGTTAGATTAACATTCTAGCATTATATGATTGAGAATTCTAGGCTCGACAATTTTTTTTCAGGCTTTTAGTCCTGCAGGAAAATTATCTAAGACTTTTAACTAGTTCTACAACTCGTACTAAGTCAATTTCTACTCGTAATTACGAGCTGATGAGTGGATTTGTTGAGCCCCGGAATTACTTTCAGTTATTAATTTTATAAAACTTTGTAAAAAACAATATTCATTTATTTATACCCTTTATTTCCATCCTGGAGTGATTTATACATGGAGTTACATATCTAGACAATGTAGAATGTAAACATACAAAAAAGAAGAAAAAAGTTTTCAGATTTACTTTCTAATTGTACTTTTTGGTCTGTAAAGCTCCCATTTTCAAATGCTTTTATAATTTGTTTGGGGAGAACATATCTTACTTATAATTTGTCACATGTAAGATTTGTTACATGGTACAACTACTTAAACTTTGAAGTAATACTTGTACTTCAGAGCCAGCTCAGAGTCCAATGTTACAATAATACATGCAAGTTGCTATCAGTGAACAGTGTAATTATCATTATGATAAATTTCAACCATTAGATTAATTGGCAAGTTGTTTCATGATATCTCTTTGATTATCTAGTACTTTATTACAAATTTGCACTGTAGGTATTCATCCCTCTTTCATCAGAAACCAGTGCTAAATTGTTAATGATGTTTTATCGATGTACACTATATCCTCATTTATAAACCACTCTATATCATTATAACCACCATATTATAACAACAACTTAATTTTGGACCAGTTTTCAATAGTTTTTTCTGTATTTCGACTTGACAATGAAACCACCTCAATATTCTGACCACTTTTTATAGATCCCAAATAATAGTCTTAATATTGTGATTTCACAGTATACATGGCTTTCATTTGACCCTTAAAACAGCATTTTTACTCTTAAAATCTGTAAATTAAAGCTTCTGACTCCTGAGAATTTGTACCAAAGGGTCAAATTTACAATAAAATTAGAAGGAAGTTTTGTTGACTCTTCAAATTTTCACCAACCAAGAGCCATTTTTGACCCTTAATTTCTGACATCTAGTGAAAGCCCGGCTGTATATAACACAGAGTTGGCCTGTTTGTATTTCTTGTCTGACATGTGTGATAAAATATTTTTCAGTTTAGTAAAAAAAATCAAAAATTTACTATGAATCAAGAAGGGATTTTTTTTCAGTATTGTTAAGGCCTGCTGACAAAATGTAAGATATCTGTGTTTTGAAAAAAGAAAATAACTAGACCACATCTGTATTTGTTCAGTTCTTATAAACATAATTTTTGTTTGAAGTGATATTTAGCTTTTTCAAGTACAGATTTGTTAAGTCTTGATACAAGGTGAATGTTAATAATGTTGACCACATATACCAGTTTAATACACATTTTATCTGTATACCTGGCTTGTGATTGCAGAAACATGTTTGATAAAATTTTATGTGAAAAATGAATTCTGAAGTATAAGGCTATATTATTTTGTGAGATATCTTAGTCTTCCTTTTGAAATTCAGCCTACATTTGGAAGTCAGAATTGGCTTCCTTAAACTTGAGAGACTAGAATTTGTAAAGACACTTCCCTATACATGTACTGGTATATTGTGTCTTTTTGTTTATAACTTAATATTATTCATAATACTTTTTTGCGTCATTTTTGGGTGTCCTAGTTGATAGGACAATTTCTACAATCTGAATGATTTGTTTCCAAAAATAGCTGTGTATGAAGTGACTTTGCACATGCTATATTATTTAAATTTGAACATTATTTTTGTCACAATGTCACAATCATGAAGACAGATATGTGGTTATTGAGTGCCAAGGATATTATGATAAGGATTTTCATTCAAATTTTACAGAACTGTTGTGTTATTTGAATGTAATTCAACATGTGTGCTATGTTTAAATGTCAAAGGTACGTTACATATGCAAATTGATTAATATTTATTTTTGTTATAAGTTAGGTTTTATGACATTGAAATGCTTTTTAACCTGTTCAGTGTTATAATTCTTTATTCAGTAGATATTTGATGAAAGCTCTTCCTTTGAGTCAACTTCCTCCATTATGCCTCATGATTGCATTTATTTGCACTTAGGCCTAAACAAAAAAAGGTTTGTTTCTGGTTACATGCCAAAAAAATATTGGTTGGTAGGTAGGGATTTTTTCTTATATGTTTTTTTACATATATTGGCAACACTGTTGTGAAAATTACAATGTAGCTGTAAGATTTGGATGCCGAAAAAACTTATGAGTCACCAGGTAAAAGATCAGGTCGGTCTGGTAACCGGAAACAAACCTTTTTATTTTTAGGCCTTATATGTTGCTGATTAGAAAATTTATCATCTAGTTTTCATTCCTGTCTGTCAATAAATCAAGATCCTGGAGACCTAGATCACTAAGTAATTAAAATTTTATTTTCATGGTATTAGTGAACTTGTAGTAGTAAAAAATATGTCATGAATGCTATACCAAATGATTTGTCTACTTATTTTGACTTTTGACTTAAAATTGGAGTGTCCTCAAAATTCTGCGTTTAGGTTGTACATATCACATAATTATCTTACTATTACATGTCATTTGTACTGTTAAATTTAAATGGTTTATTGGTTAGGTTAGGTTTTATTGTATACAATAGGTTTTTAGTCATGGCTACCCCTTTACAACCAGACCCAAATCTTTTAAAAAAATGTCTCTAATATTTTAAGTACAATTGATTAACTTTTCAATCATTCGAACTGTCAACTCTGGTTAAAAAATAATTTAAAGTGTATTGCTATATACTATTTCTTTTTTTTTTTCTTTAGCTAAAGAACAATTTATTATTTCCTATAGCCTTACATTTTATCTGTGGATTAGTTTTAATATGTCAAGGTCCTGGCCTGTGTTTATAAATAAAGAATACTACAGATGTGTAATCATTTTGTTTAGGATATGTGTAGTAATTTTGATTTGATTAATTACTAATTAATTGGTAAAGTAATTATGTCTGTGTCAGTTCAATTTAATGTTTTGTCGTTATCTAATAAATTGTTCATGTTATGTCATAACAAGGGTTTATTTATGCAAATTTGATTGTACTGATTGCTGGTAAAGAACTTTAGGTATGAATTTTGTGTTTGATAGCTTACAGTAATTAGCTAAAAAATGCTGACACTTGTGGACATAATTTGCTATGTTTTATTTTTTGTTAAGATAATTAATTCATTTTTTATCTGTTATAGGATTTAGTCATTCTATTTATATTGTGTAAAATTTTGGCAATTAGATAATGCTTGAATTAAACATGTATTGATCTTTTTGTAGTGTATTATCATGCTAATGGAACACAAACGAAGCGACAAGCTGGTTAAGAACTTGACTTAACTTGTAACAGCTTATTTTCCATCTTATACCTGTTAAGAAAACCTTCACATTTAAAATAGGGAACTAACAAATGTTTTATCATTCACACTCAGTACATGTGTTACATCCAGTGGGTGACAGGTGGTGAATGATTTTTTGCGTGAAAGGTAACACCTGAGCTTAGGTGCAGTTACTTGGATTTATGAAATTAAAGTTCTCTGTATAAGTCTGATACTGTATGAATCTGTTCAGTTAGATATAGATTATTTCATGCCAGAAATGAGCAGAATAGATACATCTATACTGTTTGGATGTCTTTGTCACATGATTATGTCATAATATTGATGAAATGTTGCTCCATCATTTTCATGGATGAAATTTGAAAATTTTTTACAAGCCGGAAATCATAACCTTGGTGCCACGGAAACAATAAAAACCAGTAGGGTCCGGGAAAAAAACTGCAAGTTCCGGGAAAATTCAAGAAAACTTTTAACTATGCATTTTTAAGTTTTTCATAGTCAAGGCCTTCATTTGACCCTATAACAGCATTTTGACTCTTGAAATCAGTATGAATTTGTACCAAAAGGTCAAATTAACAATAAAATTAAAAGGAAATTTAGTTGACTTAGAATTATCGTCATTCAAGGGTCATTTTTTACCCTCAACTTTTGATGTCTATGAAAACCCTGCATTCTATGCTGAGTTGACCTCAAGTTAGTTCTATGTAATATTGTAAACAAAGTGTTGGTAGTTCACTTGTTTGCTGAACTTGATTCAGTGGTCCTAGTTTTGGACCTAATTGAGGCTATTTTGTTTGTTATATGTACAATAGGTCGGAAGATATTTCATGTATCGCCTGTATACCAGTAGTTGTCTGTCTACTTTCCCTGGTTCTTTATTTATGTAGAGAAGTTTTGAGTTTCTTGTAGAGTTGCATGTTAGTTCTGGCAGGTGAACCAGGAGTGCTTGATAAGGTCAACTGTTTGCAGTGAATTACTGAATGACTGGTTGTATGTAAGTCTGCAGTGAATTACTGAATGACTGGTTGTATGTAAGTCAATATAATTGAAAAAATGCCCTCATTTAAAATGTTTTAAAAGAGTATTAATGTGAATCTACTGTGACACATTTGTTGAAATTTGTATAGTTTGTTTTACAGAAATTATCAGTGATTTGTGAGAAGAAGGAAGATTTTTAAGTCAAAATACAGATATAGTTGTTGGAGGAGTGTACAATTGCAACCATGAGGAAGATACGATTATCTGACACAGATTTAGAGCTGTTTGATATTGAGATTGGGCCTGAGGACTACACATACTACCAACGACACAAGGATGCTTTCAAGACCATGTGGAGAGAACAGGTTCATTCTGTTGTTTGTTTTTCTCTGGGGTTTAATGTTGCACAAAGAACCACGGTCATTTTGAGACTTTCCAGCTTGATTGAGGAAGACCCAGGCGTACATCCTAGGTAGAACCGCAGACCTTCCATATGCTAGCTGGACTGCATCCTCACATGTGAAATTTGGTCCCTGGTGGGATTCAAACTCGAAGCAATGAGGGGCTAGTGATTACTACTGGTAGTTATAAGCCATGACCATTTTACGACAGATGGAACAGTATTGTTCATGTTTTTTTTATTTGGACTTTCTCAAATGAGCTTTTTAATGTAAAGAACATCAACAATTGACCAAAAGTCTTTTAAATTACATCGAAACTCCATTTTATAAAAACTTAGCTTTCTGTTTGAATTTGGCTGAACTAGTGGTGTAGTTATTTCAGTCATTGAATAAATTCAAATATTAATAAGAAACTAATGATCAGATTGTTTACGACATTGAATGGAAATGATTATCACATGACCATGAACAAGTGTCAAAAATTAATTTTGATCTGTCAAATCTATATGACTATAGTAAACTTTGAAATATACCGTAGTAGGACCAGTAATTGTAAGATAAAGACTCATCTGGTCGACTGAATAATTCTGTATTTCAGGGAAAGCCATTTTGGACAAGGTTTCAGATTACTTTTCGAAGTTTTACTGTGAAACATGGGGTGATAAAACACATGAATATTGACTCTCCCAAGTTTCAAAATATTCTAGATGAAGCTTTCATATTCATACATGAACAATTTGTTGATGGTAAGTGTCTGGTTTTAATCTATTAAACTTACGTTAACACTAAACATTTTTCTCAGTTGAGGATCATTGATTGATGTCCTGTTTATTGCTCAGTTGACACTTTTTAAGTCCACTATGTGAAATTAAATTTTTCATTTAGAAGTATTCTTTATATAAAATTGTAAGATTGGCTGTGGCCCAGTGGTTAGTGTGCTGAACTTGTAACCCAGAGATCAGGGTTTGAATCCTTTCTATGAAAATTTGACCAAAATGTTGATTTTCCTCCATTTGTGGAGAAGTTGCCAGCTTCTTGTGGAAGTGTAAGTCCAGAAAACTGGTTAGGTGAACTGGTCACTGTATATAACTAAAAAATCTTTGAAAAACGGCGTTAAACCCCAGTGACAACAAGTCACATACAAACAAATATGAAATTTTCTTTTCAGTTCAATCATAAATGTACATGTTTGCATGCAATCTTCTATGCAGATTGTGAAGTGATACTCACAAACTATTTTGATCATTATTGATTAATTTCAATTTACATTGTACAGAAATTTGAGTGTTATCTATACATGTATGTTTTTATATTACTGTTGATGATATAATTATCTATTTTTAGGGAAGGAAAGTACAGCCAAGAATTTTATTGATGATGTGGCAAGACTCGCACAAAATCAGGATAAATTTCCTGCTTTAGATTCAAAATCATTTTGTAAGTTGTTTTATTTGTTAACCACCTTCCTACTGATAACCTTCACTAAGTATTGAGGCAAATTAAAAGGAATTATATTACAAATGTTGTTTCAAATAAGTTAACTGATGGCAGCATTCTGTGGCATCCGATTTAACCATGAAATATGTTATATTTGACCTTGTAAATGCTGAACAACTTTTATTGGTTGAATTTAAAAAAAAATATTTGTATTATAGCCTCATAACGATGTCATGTAGTTAGTTTGGTTAAAATCATTTGTATAGTTTGTATCTGAATTAAATCATTGCAGAATATATTAATATTTTGGTTAATTTTTGTTTTATTTTATGTTGTGTTTATGATGGAAGATAATTAGGATATGATTAAAAGTTCCACATTTATCTCAGAAATAATACGATGAATACTGAAAATAATTTAAACAAATGAAAAAGATGTTTTATCTAGCGTTTTTACTGTTTTATTATTGTGATTAAGGGCTTGAACATAAGCCCTATCAAGTTCTGTGAAATGCTAAGACAACATTGACCTGCACATGATAATTTTTCTTTCAGCCAAAGATCCTTTTTTTACAAGAGACACAAGAGAACTTTTTAGGAAATTTTTTGGCAAGCCAGATCAGAAATCATCATATCTGAAGGTAAGGTCTAATTGCCTGCAAAAACCTGTTTTCAGACTACAATATGATTGTTTATTTCTTACTGTATGCAGTATAAAAAGTTGTATAAGTAAAACTTTGGCCAGCCTTAAGAAATTGCTGGTTTGCATATATGTGACTGACTCATTAAAAAATCCCCAACTCAAAAATTCTGTACATATTTTGACAAAAAAATTTTGATTGTTCTTGATTCTTGCTTTTCGTTTTCAGTACATGAATGTAATGTTACCAAAAAATTGCCTACCTATCTACCCACTGGACATTTTATTAACCCTTTGCCTCTTAACGCATTTTCTTGCATCTGAAGCAGACAACTTTTGAAAACATTGTGGCAAAAAAAGCCATCTCTTGTTATGTGTGATAGCTTTTTTTTCCACAATGTTTTCCACTCTATCAGAGAGAATTAACCCAATTTTCTTAAATAAACTGATTTTTTGTATGTTAGCTTTGAATTTGGAAGAGTCCAAAATATGGTTATGAGGCAAAGGGTTAATGGATGGCCTTATCTTTAGTAATTTGCTGTTAAGTAATGTAAAACATTAAAGATCTAACAGAACAAATGAAGCATTTTGATCTGTTCTCATTGTTTGTTATGCTTAAATGCAAATCTAGTACCACATTATTAAAACTTTAAGTAAATTCTGATACAAATACAGGCTGTACATGTGTAATTATATGATGTGATCTAGGCTGTTTGCTATACTATAAATTATGGATGCTGAAATATGATTTTGTAGACATGTTCACTGAATAGTGTAAATTAAAACTGAGTTTGTTTGCCCTTTACCAACTAACCAGAAAAAATACTGCCAAATCAAAAATTGCAAATCTGGGAGAACTTTTTCTATCTGCACTTTCAAGTATAATTTCCAGGTAAAATTAACTTGGTAAAATTTTTTTCTGACTTGCCAACCCTCTCCTAAAATTCAAGGTTTGTAAAGGGCAAACAAACGTATTTTCAGTTTAGGCCTAGTGGATCTATATATGTGCGCTAACTATATCTGAGATATTTCTGAGTGCTGTACCTGAGTGCTCACTAGATGTCAAATGTTGGGGGGATCAAAAATGACCCTTGGTTTGAAGAGTCAACAAGATTTCCTACTAATGTGATTGGAAATTAGACCCTCAGGTGCTAATTCTCAAGAGTCAGATGCTTTATTTTACTCATTTCAGGAGTCAAAGTGCCATTTTAAGGGTCAAATGAGAGCCCTTTGTTCAATTTGAATAAAAATATATGATTTACATAAATATGCTCTGTAGATACAAGTTCAGTGTTTCAATATATTTTACAGGTTTATATTCTGTGTCCAGTGTATTTACGTTTTGGTGGTTCGGTGTGTCGATGTTTGATACGATGGATGGAAGCAGAGATAATGACAGATCTAAAGGATGATTCGTACTGGACGCCACCGCAGTCTCAAGCAACCGATAAACAGTCTGATGAGACAATAGAGACTACAATGTGTTCAAAATGTGTTGATGATTGTGGAACTAAATATTTCCAGGAAAAAATAATGGGAAATGCTTCTGGGCCTGTGTCTTTGAGTTTTTGGACAATAGGTGATCCACGTTTTATTGATTCTGATAATCCTCTTTTTGCACCTCATTTGGACCAAAATGAAGATTGGCGCAATCTACTTACAGTTGATTTGTTTAGGGACTTTTACAATTATGCTAAATTTAAATATGGAAACGGGTGCACTGCTTGTACCAGGTTAAAGAAGAAACGAGACAAGGTGATACATGTTTGTAAAGCTGGTAAAAAAAAGAAAAAACAACCAAAAACAGAACAAGAATTGCTGATACAAGATTTACGAGAAGTACGTGACAAAATTGATGAATTTGAAGATAATTCTGATAAGGCACCAGAATATGAAGAATGCATTCATGATATGATTCAAGAAAAACCAAGACTTAAAGAATTCTTTGAAGATTCTGGTATAAAACCGCCTGGTGCTGATAGAAGAGCTAAGGAGGTAAGATATCAAGCTGGTACTTTTTTTTTAAAAAAAAGGGACGAGATAAGACTGTTTTTATATTCATTCAATTTTTACACCGAGGTATCTTTCTCTCTCTCTCTCTCTCCCTCCCTATTTAATAATTATACGTGACAAAATTGATGAATTTGAAGATAATTCTGATAAGGCACCAGAATATGAAGAATGTATTCATGATATGATTCAAGAAAAACCAAGACTTAAAGAATTCTTTGAAGATTCTGGTATAAAACCGCCTGGTGCTGATAGAAGAGCTAAGGAGGTAAGATATCAAGCTGGTACTTTTTTTTTAAAAAAAAGGGACGAGATAAGACTGTTTTTATATTCATTCAATTTTTACACCGAGGTATCTTTCTCTCTCTCTCTCTCCCTCTCTCCCTCCCTATTTAATAATTATACACCACATTTTACCCGTTTGATATGGGAAGGGTTTTTAAGCAGGATTGAATGAAGTGAAGGTTAATATATATGAATTTTTATATTATTTTCAGGAGGAGAGAAATAAAATGATACAGAAGCTCCAGGCGGAAAAAGAGAAAAAAGAAATTGAAATGCGAGCTTTGATTGCTTATAATGAAAAACAGAGACAAGAAAATTTTACAAAACAAATCGGTTCCATTAAAATATGCAAGCATTTAGCTGGTAATAAAGAAGCTGAAGCACAGGCACTTGAATTAGATCGACGTAATCGTGAAAAATCTCCTAATGCTCTGAAGCCTAAGTGTACATGTTCGATTGGAAGACGAGCTTTGTTGCAGAAGGCTGGACACCTCAATGTTGACAATAAAGTTGACATGAAGATGAATTCAAGTTCTGAGAGTTCTAGTGAAATTTCCAGTGTAACTAGTGATTCTAGAGATAGCTCTGTGGAAAAGATTGTGGTTAGTGAAGAAGTCAGTACTCCTTCTGTTAAAGTAGAGGTTAAAGATGATGATTTTCCTGTTAAAGCTGAGGATAAACAGAAGAGTGATGTTTCTGAGCCATCTATTGAAAACAATGTGATTGAAGAAATATCTGGTGTGAATAGCATAGAGGAGAAAGAAGCAGAAAGCAGCAATATCAAGGAAATAGTTAATGATGGAGGCAAGAAAGACAAATTTCCTATTCAGGAAATGGCAGGACGTGATGTTGTTGTGGCAAAGGAAGAAGATAAAAAGGAAGAAGATATAATTGAACATGTTGAAAGTGGAAAGATAAATACAGACACTGAAAATGATAAAACTATAAGTGCTAAATTGAATGAAGATAAATATCCAATTCAAGAACAAGCAGGACAAGAAACTGAAAGCAAAACCAGAAAGGAAATCAAAGCTGATGATGAAACAGAAACACATGAAAATAAAGCAAATGACTTTGTCAAGTGTAGTTTACTGTCAGAGAAAGATATTACACCTAGTAAGAATGTTGTGTCAGGTTTCAAGGTGATCAAAATAGAAGATCAGGAAAACAATTTGTATGAAGTGAATGTTTCAGCTGCTTGTGTCAAGGTAAGTCATATCAAATTTTTAATCTATCATTTTGTGTAAAAATTCTGTTCCAGGTTCTTTGTATGAAGAATATTTAAATGAGTAAAATATGTATATTAGGAGGATTTAATGCTGTTTTGGCTTCAATACATGCTTGTAATGCTCACTGAGGTTCAATTCTTGGTTGTAATTGCTACCCTAACTAACAGTCAATGCTTGATGTTTATGTTAATGGGTAATTGTTTACAGTGGTACCATTCAGGTCTCAGTGAACTAGGAAAGTAAATATACACATATTACTTGGGATTAATCAGTAATTATTATTATTTACATATATTTATTTACTACCCATGTTCAGTTAGTAGTATTTACCTGTAATACAGAATCACAAGAAGTACCCTTTGTTGTAAAGGGGACATCTGTGCATGTAGAGGTGATTCTCTCTTTAAAAAATATGCTTGCTTAAAACTGTGATAATTATCTGTGTACATGTACAAGTCACATCATAAAAGGTTTGACTATTAGTTACTATACCAATAACAATTATGTTAATTCATAGTGAATGTACAAATCAATTTCTTCATTGTCACTCATTTCAGTCTGATGAAGAGGAGAAATCTCATACAGATAGAATGAAGAAAAAGCTTCAGATGCAGGAACTGAACAAATTCATATTGTCTGCCAATGTATTAAGAGAGAAGATTCCTGGGTTACCACGGAGATTAGAATGGTGGGAAGGACGAGGATTCGCTGTGGCCATTGTTAACTATGAGGAAGAAGAGAAGGACTTTTCTAAGCATTGGACTCACTTTACCTTGAAAATAAATGGATATGAAGAACTTTCAATTAAGAAGACTATGATTCAGTGTAAGTAGTAATTAAGTTAATCTTTGGCTCACTGTTATCTCATCGACTTATTTGCTTTGGTGTCAGTGGAAAAGTGTAGCTCAAATAGTAAGTCAGTAAAGTACTGTATCAACAATATGTGTGCATATCTAAAGAGTTTTATTATAAATAGATGTCTGTATGTACATGTTACAGGTTTATAGCATGGCATTGATCCTTTATACATTAAAATCATTTCCATGATGTTTCGAATAACTGTTTTTTTCACTGTGTTTAAACTTGATTCCTCTGTGGAAAAAATCTTTTTCTCTATTTCGGTAGTACATGTTTGACTCAAACATTTGATAGTAATCAGCATTATAACAAGTTAACCTTAGACTCTATCATAGTCTATGTGTGAGGTATATTTAATTATGCTCGTATTGCATGTTTGACTACATTATTTCTTTCAGTGTTGATATATGTATCAAAGCGTAAACGTCGTATGTGTCATGGCTGGAACATGGAAGTAGATGATGTTGTCGCTTGTATTTTACCAGAGGAATCATCAGATATAGAAGATTTAAGTATCAGTATTAGCCGAGGATTTCGCTTTGAAGACAGACTTACAGAATTTGAAAAAACTTCATTGTTGAAACATTATGTAAGAAGCCATTACGATAACGTCAGAAAGAAAATGCTTTTGTTTATGGTTACTGATCCTTAAGTTTCTTACAGCAAAATCCAAAGTACAAAAGTATTTGGGGATGAAAAGCACCCCCTAAATGTTGAAGATATGTGTAGAACAAAAAAAATAAGAAAATAAGTGTTAGATCAACTCTTTTCTTTAGACTTTTTCAACGATTCATTATGCATTTTTCATGGGCTGTAAATGAATGTTTTTTTCTGGTAAATAATTAACAGTGACTTTTTTTTCAATTTTGGGAAAGGGTCTGGGTACAGTCCAATTGGGAAAAAATGCATTGTGTGAAGTCGAAATTAGGAATTTTTAGGTCAGGAATTGAGAAAATGTCTTTATTTTCAATTGGAGAGGATCCAGTGAAACCCAAATGAAGAAAGAAAAAAATCGCTGATTAACTATGTTTATATTGCAGCCCAACTTAAACCTGGCTGTTGTTCTGTGTGGTGTAGAGATGGGTGCTGCTGTGAAGACTTTGGAGAAGAAGAGTGGAAGAGAAAAATTGAGAAAAGTTATTGATTTTGTTGCTGAAAAAGAAGTATGTACAATTACAGAATTTGTTTTTTAATTATTGATTCAACTTGTATGTATTATATGTTGGTTATTTATAAGAACATATTACATGTTGTATCTTTTAGTCAAGTAAAATTGTTATTGTGACACTTATATCTGATTCTATCGGATTCATTCCACTGTGTATTCTGTACAGATGACTTACCTGTGCTAGATGCTAAGACAATGAAAACAAATACACTTAGTAGTTTACCTTCAACTTTAAAAGTCTAGTGTATGAGTAAGTGGATTTCCATGCAAAGTCAGTCCATTTAAAGAAAGTATTTTACATAGGAAGATAATTTCTATTAGTGTGTTCTTATTTAAGTTGTCTAATGAAATTTTGATGAAAATATATTTATATTTATTAATTGTCAGTAATTTTTTTCAAGTTTATTGAATGTTGCTTTTTTCAGATATTTGCTAAAGATTTGCCGGTAGTGGATGTTGAAAAATTAAGGTACTTGTAGTATTTATGCTTTACATGTTTAACTAGAAATGATATTAATGATTTAAATGTACTGATTTGAATATTTGTCTGTAATTTTCATAATATTTGTAAAGAAGTTTTATCTTGGGTAAATTCTTTCTGGAGTTTTTATAATATTTATCATTTTTATTTTTCTTGAGCTTTGATGATGTAAAACAAAATACATGTTCACAGTGTATACGATGTCATTTTGTTGGTTATTCATTTTAGCATGCTATTCAGTTTATCTTGCTTTTGTTTTCAGTAAAAAGCTTAACAAGGTAAGTGTAAAACACATCTTTTTCTGTTTTGTTTAATTGCAATTCTGGTGGTCAAACTATTTTATTTGATAAATTCAGCCTTGTAATTGAAGGAAATTATTGTATTAGAATTATATGAGTTCATTATTTATATTTCCAAAAATGCGGCATTATGATATTTATTGGGTGGTATAATTTTGATACATAAATCAAAGAGCAAGTTTAGATGATGTTTTTTTGAGATCTTACGTAATTGTTCTATTTTTTATAGGATGTGGTTACAAAAGCTGATATTTTATGGGAGCAGTTAATCAGAAAACCAGACAAGTTTGAAATGTATGCTCTCCTTGATAAGGAACAAGGTGAGATATGTACACTTTGTGACTTAATGAATCCCCCATATCTTGATAAGGCTTTTAATTTTGATCTTAATTTCTGGTCTGACTTGGTAGACCTCCAATTCTTATTAAAATTTTAAAATTGAAATTAAGTGTAATATAATCATGTTGAAACAAAGAATAGCTGAGAAGCAAAGATCTTGCCCAGTGTTGATACCATTTTGATCTCTTGCTAGAAATGGAACTATCTATACATATTGTACAATTCAATTGAAATTTGAATTTAATTGAAATTTATCTTCCTGTATTTTGTCACTTAAATTCACTGACAATAATCATATTTTCCTGGTTTTTAATCATTTGCTTTTCAATATTAAAAGTGTTAGCACAGACAGAGTGGTGGAATCTTGGAATGAGGAACACGGATATCAGACTGTACAATGATACGAAAGATTTACCAAAGATATGCCCAACATGTAAAACTGCTGGTTTAGACTGTGCTTGTGAACAGACTACTGTAGTTGAACCAAAAGTTGTTGAGCTTGTGGAATGTACTGATTATGATAAAGTCAAAGTTCTTGGTGATGAGAATGGTCCCGATCTTGGAAAGATGAAATACACTGAAACAAATTTAAGTATGGATAATAAGAATGAAAAAACCGAGAAGAAACAGCTTAAAGCAAATAAGAAAAAGGAGAAGAGAATTGAGTTAACAGACTTGCCTGCTAAGTTTGCTGAAGCTGGTATAGACGCTGATAAGACAATGATTACTATTCCCAGTCATGAGAAGGAGCCAATGTTAGGGAAAGTAGCAATACCTGGAGCTGAAAATAATGAGAAGCTGGCTCCAATTCCTGGTGAGTTCTGTCTAAATTAGTTTTTAATGATGTCATGATTTTATGATACACTAATTTCTGATATGCTTGTCCTACGATTTGATTTCCCATAGTAATCAATAATGTGTTAATCTCAATATGAAATACTGTTATTGTAGCCATGTACAATACATCATACATGCCATTACATACGCTGTTCTTGATAATTTCCAATTGTATTATTTTGCTTGCTGATTGTAAGAACTTTTCATTTTGTTGGTATAGACTACTTCATGTCATTCCTCTCCTATCCTGGTAAACAAAAGTTTTTAGGGTATTAGTTAAAAAGGCTGCAAGAATGACTAGAATTCACTGAAACTATTTTTTTCTTCAGGTGTACAAAGTAGTTTAAACTTCACATTCCAAAGCGGTAAGAAAGAGCAGACAATCACTGTAACATTAGGAGCATATATGCCTGAAGATAAAATCAATGAAATGCAAGAGAAGAAGGATTTGTTGAGACTAATTGAAGAAGAAGAGAAGAGGCGTAACATACAATCTGCCCCTGCTGCGGCAAAGTAAATATCTGTCTTCCAACTCTTGTTAAGTGAACATTTGAACTCCACTGAACATTTATCTCTGATTCTGACTTTCTGACTGTTTACGGTGATATTATCAGTTTGATCAATAAGCAGTGAAACTATATTTTGTAATATTGATTACAATCTGATTTGCTAGAAATGTTTTAGTTGGTGGTATTAAATATTAGTTACATCCAATTTTTGTAATAAGTTGGTAATAAGGATCAATTTATTGCTGATGATATTGAAACATTAATTGAGTGGTATTAAATATAGGTTACATCCAATTTTTGTAATAAGTTGGTAATTAGGATCAATTTATTGCTGAGGAAATGGAAACTTTAATTGGGTTTTGATTGGTTTCTTTAGTTTATATCCTTGTTGTTGTTTTTTTCATAGTAATTCTGATAAGAAAGAAAAGAAGAAGAAAAAGGATAAAAGTAAATCTAAGTCAGCACAGACACATAGTACAGATCAAACAGATACTAAATCATCAAAAGTGGAGAAAACTGCTGAACTTACTACAAAGTATTTTGATTGAATATTTCATTAGATTTGTGTTTTTATGGCTTATAAGAGGACAATTAAAGGATCTTACTTACTGTTCCACCAATATTTCCTTAACTGTAACATTCTTCTGTGTACAAAAAATGTCTGAATGTCTTAAAAACACCTTTTAAAGACGTAAAAATATATACATGCACCAACACTTCAGATACCGTGTGCCTATTGGTGCCATATTTTTTTCTGGCAGTAAATGGTGAACAATTTGTTACTGACTTTTTACAGATTTTTGGAGGAAATATTGTGCGATGAAGAGAAGGTTAAGAATGTGAAGAAACAAATCAATCAACAAATGGGTCTCTCTAACAGAAATTTGGATCAGAGAAATGCTAACAGGCCGGAATGGTTTATTGATGGTGAGTTGTGAATATACAACAATGTCCTTAACTAGAAGGTTATTGATCCTGGGATAAAGTGAAATCTTAAAGCTGGCTACTTGTTACATTTTTTTCTCTGGGGTTTAACAGGGATATTTGGTGACTTCCAGTTTTAATTGTGGATGCAGACATTGGGCTTACAGCTGGGTTAAACCACAGACTTTTCATAAGCCAGCTGGACAACTTCTTCGTATATGAAATTCGCCTGGTCCCACAAGAGATTCAAACTCACAATGTTGTAGGGCTAGTGATTTTAAATCAGAGGCCATGACTGCTTGACAATGGAGGCCCCTTTTAATATTAAAAAGCATGTACATGAATGTTATTATGGAAATCAAATATTCAGTAACACTACAATATTTTATATTGATTAAATGTTCACATATTAATCATTAATTCTGTTGCTACTTGATATATCAATACAAGGAAGTATCCAGAGCAAGAACCATAAATGTAATTGCTTATTTTGTGCCTTCATCTCTGGATATATCTTGATCCATAAACTTCCTCTTCATTGTCAATGTTTACCATAGAATACATTTGTAGTTCATTTGATGTTGAGTGTAATTGTGTTGCTCTGTTGTAATTTCAGAAAGTGTTGTTCCAAAATGTACCTGTCCTGATCATGATAAAATATTTGAAATGGTGAGGAAAAGACCTTTGCCTAAGACCATTGATGAGAAGGATAGGAGAGTTCAGGAAGCTGTTGGTATCATGGAAGTGATTACCAAGAAAGGCAGGAAAAAGATTAAAGAGATTCAAATTAACAACCCACCATCAAAATGTAAATGTGGAAAATGTGAAGTTGAAGCTATTGAGACATTCGGTATTGAACCCCCTGGCAGGAAAGATACAAAGAAATCGAAGAAGAAACCACTTCTACCAGAAGCAATTAACAAAACAAAGACTTCAACCTCTGAGGTAGATAAATCTGTTGCTGATTCAATACCAGATGAAGAAATTAAAATAAATGGTAATCTGGTTGAAAATGGTACCACATCATCCAGCAAAAAAGCGCGCAAAAAGGCGGCTAAAAAACTGAAAGAAAATCAGGAGAACATTGGAGAACAGCTTGATACTGGGAAGGATGGCAGCTCTGATGAAAAGGAAGGACGTCTTGTTGGAAGTCTTAGAACATGTGGAAACTGTTTTAAGGTTGAACCTTCAAGGAAGGCTTTTAAAAAATGTCAGAAGTATGTATTACAGTTAAAGAATTTTGATATATTTGAAATATTTCCTTTAGGTGTTTTCAAAACAGATTAAATTATGTATATGTCTATAACAGTTTGGTTTTATTTAAAGCCAGTTCTAAAGTTGTGCTGATTGTAATGATGTTTGTTGAAAATCTCTTGAAATGAATGCAGTATTTATTGGTTTCATTGCCATATGAGTATTACAATGATTGCCATGTTAAATACTAAGAATATGCACTGAGAATTGAATATTGTTGTTACTTTATGTCTTCATTCTTCTAGGTGCAAAGATGAGGGTGTTCTTGAAGTAAGATACTACTGTAGTAGAGAATGCCAATGTAAATACCTTTTTAGCTTTTTTATTTTCACAGTCATACAACATAGGAAATTCTTAACTTATCGAGAGAATTGATTCAATTTTCTAAATGGAGTGAAAATTATCTGCTTTGAAAAATACTTATTCTATGGTAAACAGGTGTGTCTGCCAATTAACGACAAACAGAGTTTTCACGTAAATTTTCGTACAAAAGTTACTTTTTTAACTTGTAAGTTTGGGTTATCATAAATATTCTTGCACTTTTAGTGTTTCTAGTTTCTTGTAGGATTTCTCCTTTTGATATTTGATAAATATCTTGTTTTCATTTTATATTTCAGTGGATGATTGGAAAAGTAAACATAAAATGGAACACAAGGATGGACTTCTTGGATGAACATGAAACTTTATATTTCAACAGATGAAAAGAGTTGTTGCCCCTAGATGACTTCATGAGCTCCTGACATTTAAGATAGAGAATGACATTTTGATATTGTTACTTGATTTGTCAGTCTCGATTATGGAGTTCAAATTATTTTTTCTGTTGTTTTTTTTATATACAATGAAGTCAGTTGTATATTTTGTAAGTACGATAACATGTATATCATATTTATCATCTACAAAAAGCCTGTAATGACAACACTGAGAGTTAATTTTTCTCTCTCATGATCAATGCTATGTTGGGTGTTGGTTAATGCCTTGACAATTCTTTGGCTGAAATCAGCATGAATATGATTTTTTAAATAGTATGGTGCTATGTGAGTCTGCTAGTATTGCAATTAGCAGGTTCTTCTGATTTGTGTTATTTATATGCAACAGGTTTACTATCTGATAATCATGAATTCTAAGCTTGAAATTTTATATTTGTAATGTTAAATCATTAAATTCATTTGTATGCTTTTACTGTAGTAATTTTTTCCTTTCATTTTTCCCTTTTCAATATCAAATCAATATCATACAATAAATTTTAATTGGATCTTGATTGTATGTTAATTCTTGGTTTAAATCAGATTATTTGATAATTTTGACATTGAAAAGACTTTTTATGTAATAATTGCATATGATGTGTCCATTTTATGTCAAACAGAATATTTTCTAGTAATAAAATTTAAAAATCTGCTGCAATGTTCAATTTACTAGAAATAATAAATCTAATATCGTTGTGAAGCCATTTTATACTTGAAATTATTGCATAATTGTTTGCTGTGGATTAAATTGTTCGATTTTATTACTTTATTTACTTTTATTGACTAACATTGTTTGATATTTATTTGCAATTTGGATAATTTCATGTGATTTTGCTATTAATATGAATTGTTGAACCTTAGATCGCCCCATTAATTTTCTGTTGTTGTTTTTTATATATTAAGTGAGTGTTAATAGTTAGACTACATGGGTATCTTTAGGTATTAATGAACTGATTATCAATCTCAATTGTAGAACTTTGTTTTTCTATTATTAACACCATGGCAGTAATTATGATACAACTGGCAGGAAACCTAAAGATTTTTAATTCTCGTACAGGTATAAACTAATTAGACATATGTTTTATTGTGATATTGATGTTTTATTTTCATTTTAAACTACTTTTAATTAAAAAAGAATACCATTTTCGTGACAACTACAAGTTTAAATCATTCTGAATTCGATGCATGAAATATTTTATGAATTTGTTTTTACCTCTGTTCTGTACATATCACAGTAAATATTCAGGGGTGTTTTGTTTGAATTTGGTGTTTGATTTTTTTTTTTTAATGTCATAATTCCATTAATAGCATATTTTATATCATCATAACTTCTGAATAAACATCAAAGTAATGTCCCTAGTCAATTATTTAATGTGTAAGTCCCATTATTTTCTTATGGTTAAGATGCAGCTTTAATGAATTTATAAGATGATACTCAAGCAGGGATACATAAAACTACTGATTTTATGTTCATATATTGGAATTTCTTGAAAAACTGTAATAAGAGTTCTCTTCATTGAACTTTATGTAATTGTTCCCTTTTCTAAATGCGACCATATCAAGATAATGTTCATTCCAAATAAAACTAGATTAGGTGTATGCTGAGTTACATATATGTTTATATTCGCTTTGATTTTGTATATTATTTTGAAAAAGTTTGTGTTTGTTTCTTTTGTTCAATTATATGTTGTTTCTGTTGATTCACAAATGTTGGTGAAAATATCCTGATTGCATTTAACTTTGATGTATACATTTGAATTCAGATATAAGAATTCTGTAAACTACATATTTGTAAAAAAAAGTATTATATTGCATAAACAGCATTTATGCTACTTGATTCATTACACAGATTTAATTTGCTCACAATAAATAATACTGAAAAACTATTGCTGGTTAATTTGTTTTTTAAAACTGACTTTTATTTAGATTACTTATATAACTTAGTAGAATATAGGAATATTAAATTGTATGGTAATTTTTTAAGTGTGTTTCTCTTTGACAATTTGATTTCCAAAGTAACATGTTTTCCATTTTTGGCATAATTCGCTCGGGAAGAACCTATGTTGTTAGCAGAACGAAGGTTTTGTGTTTTTGTGTTATGTAGCAACAGTAGTTAGGTTAGCTGACTGTCCATACAAACTGAAATAGTGTTATTAATAACTTATATCTCAAAATCAACAAATAATATCAGTCTGTGTTGGGAGAATATCGAACTAAAATATCTGTACAGTATTAACAGAAGAATAGCTGTGTTATTGTTTTTTCTATTTTTTTCTTGACATATGTTTTATACATTGGAGGCATGATTTATCCCCAAATATTTTTATTCTCTGCTGCTGTTGAAAGGTTCAAAGTCTGCACAAAAAATAGGGCCATGTGGATAACCATAAACAAGACTATTGTTTTCTGGCCTAAGGTGATGACTTACTGGCCAAATGCGAGAAGTCATTCTGAAAACAGCACAGCTTACATTATATATTAAAGTGGGGTCTATGGTTAAGTTGTTATGGTCTCTGATTTGTAATCATTAGCCCCTCACTGCTGTGAGTTCAAATCCATTATGGGACAAAATTTCACATGTGAAAAAGCTGTCCAGTTAACTTGTAGGTAGACTGATGGTTGCACCCAGGTGTAAACCTGGGGTCTTCCTCCACCATTTAAGCTGGAAAAATCTTAATTGGCCTTGGCTATTGGTGTGATGTGAAATCTCGTTGAAAAGTAGAGTGGATTTACATCAGAGAAACATAAAGGAGGAATGAATATGCTATGTTTAGATAGTTAGGTACCACTGGATTACTCCAATAAGTAAAAATTTATTCTAGATGTAAGTCAATGGGACAATTAAAACAACACCATCCCCTTAAAGTTTTTCCAACATTCTAAAATCATATAAATCTTATGCATAAAAAGAGTTTAACAGTTATATAAAGGTTAGAGCAAAGATTGCATGCAGTCAAACCTGAGTTTGTGACCACCTCCGAATAGAGACCACCCTGTGAATAATGACCATGCTTTGAAAAAACGTTACTGACTGTTTTGAACAAACTGACTTCCAAGTAAAGGCCCTCTGTCAATAAAGGCCACATTTTGTTTTCCTAGTCGTGGCCTTTGTTCACAGGTTTGACTGTACTTAGATATAATTGTATTTTAATTCTACAGAACGTTGTAAATTGTTCATACTCACATATATCCATTTGCATTCAAGGCCATTCCAGGAATTCCATGTCTGTCTAGGTTTGCCCAATTTCTAGATCCACTTTCTAACTTTCAGAGGTCATGAAAACAAAAATGTTGAAATTATTCAGATTTTGCTCAAGTATGACAGTCTCTTAAGAGGCTCGTGAAAGAATCTTGATGCGTTTTTTTAGGACCGCACTACAAACAGCCGAATATCGATTTTCTTGTGACCGTGATGGTTGGCGTTTAGCCTGTCCATCACACCGGGTCGTCTGCGAGCAGCGAACGAAAATGGTAAATTAAAAAAAAAAACAGATATAAACGTTTGTATGAAGATCATATTTTTGCTATCAATTTGCAACTCCTTTTCGAACTAAAACAATATTTGTTCTTTCCAAAATATAATATGTTTTCGCGAAGTTATTGCGTTACCGTGTTGTGGTCATCGATTGTCGTCAAAAGATAAATAAGTGGCCTATATCCCTACAATAACTACGGTAGTTTGGATGCCCGTCGGCCCGATTCGCTCAGTTGGTAGAGCAGCTGACTTGCTAGCAGGTCGTGGGTTCGAGCCCCACATCAGGAACTTAATTTTCTGCTTTCTATTACCGTAGGAATATCGGCCACTTTCTACAGCCTTGCTGTTGGATTAACTCTTTACTGACGTAGCTGAGTGTCTGCCTACAGTGCTTGGGGTCTTGGGTTCAATCCCTAGTTAGGACCATGTTTTTTTTCTTGCTCCTAATTTACTACATATACCTGAAGACCTTTATTATATAATACTGATTTATCTCCATCCTGACTGGTATAAAACAATGAGGAGTGGTAAAATAATGCAATATTTAGAATGAACAAAGAAGGGATTTATATTTTTTGGTCTGGTAAAACTGATTTTCATTCCCATTGTATGATACCCAGCAGTGTCTGATTGACTCTGTTTCAAATTAGTTCATTTTGATATGAACTTTATTATATATTCTACCTGTATTTTTTGTTAAGTGGTTTGTATTCATATGAAACTGCTCATAGCATGTCTTTACATTTTTATGTTGATCACAATATGTTGACTCCTATTAAAGAGCTTTCATTTCAGAATCTTGACTGAAATCAGTTGAGATGTGATGCTTCCATGGAATGGATGGGAAATATCCTCAGGACAAACCTTTTTCAGTCAAGGTATTTTTTGACAATTATGTTACCTCTTATTTGAAGTTAAACTTATTATTCAAATGACATTTTCTGTAGGTATCACAAGGTGTCTATGTATTGAAATGGCCAATATAGTTGTTCTGGTTTTAGTTGCTACTTAAAGTCTTTCCATTTCACTTGTTCTTGGGATTACAATTAATAAGCATTGATGTTATATAGATTAGGAATTGCTAATCTTTTTACAGAATATTGGTGTGTATAAAGCAGCTTCCTCATTAAAAAATCAGTATTAAATTTGTGCAAGAATGAAAAATTGGTCTTTTATTTTCAGTCTTGGCTGAACAGACCCAAATTATTTGATCTTGAACATAATTGCCACAATAAAAAGGTTGAATGTTGTGATTCACGAAAATGTGCTAGAACTGAAGGATGCCCTGATTGTCACCGTAACAAAAGAACAAAGTTGGATGCACCATATTCTATATCACACCCAGTGAATAGCAAGGATGTTGAAAGTGTTAGTAAACTTCCTTGTGATGTTGAGAGTGAAGTGTTTGATTTTCAAAATGTACAGAATATGTATAATTCTAATAACCTGAGTCTGAGTAGTCAATATACAAACAGGGTTTCTCACAATGCTGAACCAACTAATTCTAAAATTTCTTGCAGTTTAAACTTTGAACAAGATGAAAATAATATGATAATGCCTAATGCTGACATTCAGTGTTCATTGTCCCAACAAAACTTCAGAACACCTACCTCACTTTTACAAATGAGCTGTAATTCATGTACATTTCCACAGAAAACTATAACAAATGATTATTCATCAATAAACACAGAGTTTATGTATCAGCAAGGAACTTCCACAAATGATCAAGGCTACATTAGTCAGAGTACTTGTAGCCATCTTAGTCCACCGGAAGGACCTGAAATAGAATGTACAGCTATGGATCAAGATTCACAAATTGATAACGCCCAGACCCAGGCAAATGAAAATTGTGTTATGGGAAATAACTCTGTAAATTTGGATTATTTAGGTGATCAAAACCAGTTTGAGGATCTTCCAAATCAATTTTGTAAGCATTAGTTGATCATTTTGAATTTTACAATTTATGGATGATGTATTTGGTATGTGATATACATCAGATGTTCTTTTGGTACCCAAATCTTCTTAAAACTACATTATTAATGTGATTTTACAATTATCAGTCTTGAATCATTTCAAATATCTTAACTTTTTTCTAATCATCTGATATTTTCTTACTTGTTTTAATTAATGATTTTTATTTAGTGAATTTTTTCAAGAATCGTTTGGAAACAGAAATGCAACGATTCTGGGAGTCAATGTGTGACTTGCTATATGAACAACAATGTCATGTTCAACTGATTGTTGATGCAGCTATTAGAGATTTTAGTGCTCAGGTAAACTTCTGACAAACTGGTAGTCGATATACACATATGAGTCATTTGGTAATGATCAGTTTACTGTTTTACAGACTTATCTTGGCTAATACAGCAGTTTTCTACATAATAGTAAAGTCGGTCATTTACCTTAATAAGCAGTTAACAATAAGAGCCAAGAACAATTTGATTGGATCTAACACTTTTTGTCTTTGAAAAACGGTAAAATTAGTCATAGTTTTAAAAATCCTAACTAAGTTAGTCTATGAAACAACACTTTCATGGATATCTTGGTCAAAGTGACTTATTTAGTTCTTGTATTTAATATTAGCATAATATAATGCACTTGTCCTTTCTTGTTATGTTATAGAACTGAGACTTTTGTCTTGGAGTGAATAATCATATGGCAATGTCATACTTCAGAATTTCACAGAAATGCCTGGTGCTAGTGATTCTCCTGAGAACAATGGATTAAATCCAGAAGCTACTAAAGGTACCATGAACATGATTGTATGGTATTGTGTAAACAACTATTTCTCATGGTCTCTTTGTCTCAAAATTACTGTTAATACTTGTTTACATTTTGTTTTGCAAAAACATGCTCTGTTATTATATATTTTTGTCACACCATTTTTGAAATGGTTCAGAAATGTGTAGTATCATGGAAAGATTGGTATCTTATAAGCTGCTGTATTCATAAATGTAATTTTGTTTCAGTAAGTTATGTAACACCTATATGTGTCACAGATCCATGCTTCCGTGGAATTATGTCCCCTAACACATCACTGAGGTAAGTCCAAGTCTTTGTGTGTTGAAGAACTTTGAATCGTTTGCATTAACTTGTACCTTTTTTGCATGTGAATATCAAATATAGAAAATGGACTTGAATGACAATCAAGAAAAGCATATTTCATTAAACAATGATTAAGAAGTGTATATTTTAATGAGATATTTATGGCGTTAGGCTTCATTAAAACTACACATATATTACAGTGATCGTAAAATCTAATGTTGGTCAGAAAGATTAAACTGGAAGTGCTGTACATAAGTTCGAGTCAAGTTCCAGTAAGGCATTGAATACTAGGTTCGTATGGAGTGGCATTGATGTGAAATAAACTTTAAATGTTTTCATAGAATTCTGTAGTTTGGTATGTATTGAAAAATGAGCACTGACTGTGCTTCTATCATTTCAGTTCCAGAAGACAATCTGACCACGATGATAAGATAAAACATTTACTGGATATAATGACATTGTCTTGTTCTGTTAGTACTTTATTAGCCAGACCACAGTTCAAATCATGATAGTGGGCTGTATAATTTATTCTTTAATGCAGAAGTCTGATATTAACCAGTTCATTTTTATTGTGGTATGTTACCCTCTATGACTGTTATAACAGTGTTTTATGCAATTGTCTATAGATGACAAAGGTTATAAAATGAATGTGCGCATAATTTAGGAGCAACCTGCCCATTTATTGAAAGATTACCAGTGTTAGTCTTAAAATTCATTAATGTTTCCATTCATGTTGTAGTTCTAAATGTTAAAAATGAATATCAAGATTTAATATGTATATGTATTATATATCTAATGCAAGACCTTACAACTTAGATTGAATGTGTTTTTACTGTAAATAATGTCCAGTAATGAACTTTACTGGTGATGCAGTTACTACTGCTGTGTTTTATGTCATGAGTTTCATGTATTATCTAGTTTTTTATTGTAATATATACAAAAAAAATGAGCTATATTTGTATCACTTTGTTCATTTGCTTCTCTTTTTTAAAAATGTACGTGTACATGTTACTATGGTGAGAAAGTTTCTTTTCTAGTCTAAAAATATGCAGTTATTTTGTATAAAAATTGATGGATCTGAAATTTTCAAAACAAGCTATATATTCCGATGGTTTTCACAAATAAATATGTATAGTGCAAAAACATTATATATTTACACATAGAGAAATATATGTAAGTATTCTGAACTTGCCTTTCATGAAAACTTAATGTTTACCTAAGAACTGCTTGCTTCTTGCATTCTCTTAATTGTTTTAACTCATGAAGGTGATCTTTGTAGACTCGTATAAATCATATTTGTTATGAAGCCATTTTTTATAGATGATACATTTACTAGACCACATATGTTAACATGGAGGTACATACCATGTTAGCCAAAGTCATTAGTTATACATAGGGATATACCATATTAAGATCGAATAAATAAATTACATTGGTATCCTGGCTGCATACATGTTCTAGTTGCATACATATAAAAGTTACAAATATAATCTGTCATTTCTCTCCTTGGGGAATGGAAGAGAAAATGTGACTGTTCATCTCTCAGAAATTTTGTGTCTAATCAGTTTGCCTGTCTGGAATGGGTTTCATATAAGTAATTAGCAAGATAAGATGTCTGTCACACATACACCAAAGGTCAGGGTCATACTTTCAGTATGTTTGGCTCTACATATCATTTGTAGACACAGAACTGTATATCAAAAGAGAAAATTCAAATATAAGATTTGTTTAATGAGTTAAAACATGAAATCTGTTCAGTGAATGGCCAAGCATGAAATCCGTTTTGAGAATGATGAAACACGAAGTCTATTAAAGGTAGGGTGGAAGGCCAATATGATGTCTGTATAGTAAAGGTTAAACGTGAACCCAGTTTAGAAAAAAGTTATAGGTCAGACATGAAGTCTGTTTAGTTCCCAATCTGTAACTCTATCTCAAATGGAGGTTTTTAATGACTTGGCATACATATAATATCTAAGGTTATAAAACAGATATTAAGGTCACACAAAGATCGATATTTGAAAAAAATATTGTCATTTTTCATACCTCTTGACAGCATATGCCATTGATTGAGTAGAGTTTTTGTTCTAATAGTGTGGGTCTTCCAATAGCATTGACATATCTTTTGAACAATGTACTTGTAGCTAAGGTAATTCATTGGTTTCTCCATAGGTTCAGTAATTTCATCTATTAGTACTCAAATATTCTGATATATTAAACACATGTTTTGTGATATATTAAAGATGTGACTTTATTGGTACTTTAATATAATTAAATTTTACTTATGATAATTAAACTTGACTAGTTAAAATTGATAGAATATGCTTGCACACCCAGTAAGAAGATTTACCACCAACCAGTTGTTACAGGGGGTTACTTTACTAATAATTTGTTTCTTTGAGTATGATCGTAAGAGTTTAAATGTATCACTTGAAAGAATTGAAGAATGGGTAATAAATTTGATTTAAAACATTTTACAATGTGTCATCCAATATGTGTCACCCAGTTTGTACAAGTGTAATAAAATACTTAATATTATACAAGATAACCTACATTCTCAAAATCAATTATCTTTGAGCGCTTAAATTTTACAAAACATTTCTTAAAAGAGTATGTGGTTGTCCAATACTTGCTGCGTCTGACCTTTATTTGTTAAATATGTTTCCTGTATGTCTATCGAAATTTTATGTTCAACCCGGCCAGTTAGGACCAATAACAACCATACTTTGAGAGATAGAGATGTTGGTGTTGTTTCACCGTTTCAATTACAGATATAATCTACATTTAAACAACAAACACCTCTTACAATGCCATTGACCTCATATTTGATTGTGTTGACTTAATTCTTTTAAAAGAAGTAATTAATTCTGTTCGACTCTAATATCTACAAATTGCTCAATCCACTGTTTATCCTTGGAAAACTTTTGGCAATGCCTTAAGATGATACCACTTCACTGGCTCTTATAGGGGTAATGTATTTAACAAGAAACAAGTATTAAAGGTTGCCTATAGTTAATTAATCTTGTATATCCAAGGATGATGACCCCCGCGTTTTTTTTCTCATAAATTGATTGTCGTTCTATAAGTAAATTTATCTAGCTTCATGTGTGCGATGAATGTAGGAGAATTTGGGTACCATACAGCAAGATCTCAATAATGGACTTATGATAATACAGTAATATAAAAGACACACATAGTATTAAAATGTTTGAAATAGATGTCAATAAATCATTTGAATTTTAAACGTCGTGTGTTCAAAATGTTGTAATTCCGTACTCTCTGTGTTAACTACAATAATAAACCTGGCGAGAGTGATAAAATTCGACGTTTATATCCTTCGTGATTAAATTTTAAAATAGGTTTGATTTTATACTTAAGAAATGTTTGTATTTATTTATTCATTATAATCACATTGATATTTAAAATTGCAACAGACGCTTTCCTGTGGCAAAGCTACCGGTATTAGAAACAAAAAATGGGTAAGTTTATTCATTTTACATATCGATTTTACTGATAAATTGTATTTTTTTATGTTTTTAAGATGTCTGTATTTTATACTTTAAGATGTCTTTTGAATGTATCTTGATCATTTCGTTCTGTATGTTATCTCATACAAAAGCGAAATTAATTGAAAGGATGATGTCAATGTTTGTTTATTCACTCTATGTGTTACATTGCATAAACAAGATGGACAGTACAGGTCAGTATATTATGTTAATTTATTAAGTTGATAATAAATAATTTAATATTTTACTTCATTTAAAATGTCTGAAGTACACACTTTTTTTGATAATGCTCGCATATTATATTTCCATTTTTTTCATCAAATTAGTCGAATAACCCTGATAAATTTTAAGGTCATCTTTGACCTTTACTCTCCGAAAGACTTATTGTTCTTTTTTTATTTACTGTTAACTGTTTAATTCTAGCGGGTTTTCAACTTAATACTGTTGTATACTGGCCGTCATAAGAAAGTAACCATCATAAAAATTCTATTATGGCCTAATATACTGACCTTAAAAAGCAGCGAGATACAGCAATTTTATTATCAATAATTAATAACAATTGAATAAATTCATATTTTTATGTTAAACTATATCATGAAAATGTTCAGCTATTTCCAGAATTAAATTCATCTCGATTACTTGCGCTTTGTCTATTTTATACAAACATCACTTAATGGTTACTTTCTTATGACGGCCAGTATATATACTTTTGTAAAGTATAATTTCACACAACGTAACAAGTTAATATGATATCATGTACAGTCATGGTAAAAAATATTTTAAACTTTTTAATGTTCAACTTTATATTACTGTTTTCTATCACTCAAAGCGAAACCCGCGCATGTGAACCACGTACATTCGAAGTATGGGTAAACTCAGTTGATCAATGACTTATTTTGTACAACCTTTTATACAAATATCTCACTCCGTTAACTATATGTTGTGTATATGTGCATATACTCGAATATGCCATTTGTTGGTAGTATGCCGACATCTTAAGAATGATCTACGCTCTTGCTTCTGACGAGTTAAAGAGCTAAAAGTTTGTGTATAGTGAAGCCCCAGGTTTTGAAATACGACTTTTATTAATCGGGTTGGGTCATCGCACGTTGGTCGTTGGCAGTCAATTAGAAGCACCAAGATGACTGAATTTCATTCTACGGCAATGTCTATAACTCGTGACTGAGGGAAATGCGTGTATATGCAATCAGTGGTAAATTCACCATATTTCATAAAAAAGGTTTTGTTATAAACGAGTATTATAACAAAAAACGATAGTTGACCATGAAATGAAAATACAGTACGAATGTCCGAAATCTGGTGTCACAGGCTTTTCCAATAATTTGCTTTACAAAATCAGATTTTTTAAATCTTTGCAAATATAAATTATGGATAATGTTCTGAACTAAGGATTTTGTTTAGCACTTGTTAGACGTAGATGAACCAATCTCGAATATAGGGTACACTATTAAGAAATATAATCGTTTACCTACAAATAATAGACCTATGATGGATACTTGAATCATCAGAAATGCATGTTATAAATTATATACTCGTCTACAAATATTTAAATCTTGTTCAGAACGTGAAGATATCTAGATTTGATCACATGAAAGTCATATAAATTATTTTGTTTAAATTGACATAAATGTTTGGTAAGCAGAAATTAGTTTAACGTGGAATTAATTTCAAGCACGTGTTAAATAAAAGTAAACATGTTTTAAACATATTGCCTTGTATGAGTGTTTTTCACAGGCTTGATTTAAATGTTAGTTAAACATTGAATTAATCTTAAGTCTTCATTAATGTCGCCGCTGTGTTTTATAACTTCTTTGGTTAATATCTTACAGTGTACTTTGAGATTGGACCATTGAGCTCAATTATAAAGCTTCACAGTGTTGTACCAATTTGATTGGCCAACATGTGCTATTGCAGTACAATGTACTAGTTCATAGACTGTAATACCATATGGAATGTTTTTTGTTTTGATGTTCTCCTGCTTGCGATGGTGGCTTGGCAGTGAGAATAATCGACTACTATCGAATATTATTAGCATAGTGGCCGGGTACAGTAAAACACAAATACAGTGAATTCGGATAAAACGAGGAATCGTACACGATCAAAACTTGTTTTTCCCCGAACACGCCATTCTTTATTACATTGACATAAATACAGTGAAATATGGATGTAATGCAGTATATTTCGGGTCGGAGGATATTCATTATAACCGTGTTCTATTGTATTAATTTATCACATTACATGTCTTGTATCGCAGGTGGCAATTGTTCAAGTAAGTCAAGAGTAGCAGAAGATAGTACAATCAACGACACCGACAAGAAGAATGTAAAGACTACATGGACAAAGTTGTTTAATGACTGGGACGCCAATGGACATGAGTTTTACATCAGGTAAGTTATAATTAGGATACTGTAATCCTACTGCATGACGTATTTGTATATTGCATGTGAGATTGGAAGTCAGTCAATTTGTTACTTGTTGCAGTATACATGTTAATACATGTGTTAACTAGTGTGTAGTTAGTGTCAAATCTGAGTTCTTACTCTAATTGATTATTTCTTGTTTACTCTATATGCATTCTTTTATGTTGCTTCCGCTGCACACTGACACTTGATTCGTAATGTTTCTACCTTGTACAATACAAGTTGAATAACTGAGTAAACACTTGGTATTCTTGTCAAGAGGACAAATAAATATTTGTTCTTTTATACCACACACATCGTGGCTTAGCCTATATTTGGTATTGGGGTGCAGCGTAGGTGTACATGTTTGTCTCTTAAGTTTGGTCAAATTCTGCTAAGTTGATAAATTGCGACCCTATTAAAATTAGTGTCGCATTGTTCACCATGTAAACAGCACGTTGTGGATAAAAGAAACACATTCCATGGGTATTCCGTCATTATGCCGTTCTTGGCCACAAGGTATCATTTAACAATGTGTTCGTTTTTATTCAAATGTAAACTTGTTTAGTATTATATTTACCGGTTTATGTGACAGAATGTTAAACAATCAACCGAATGTGAAGAAGACATTTACGACGTTCTCAGTGATGTCTGACGATGAATTATCGAATGATGCAACATTCCGTGCCCACGTGCTTCTTGTTGGTAAAACTATAAATAGCTGGATAGATAGTCTGGATGACATTGATGCTCTTACTGCGTTGATACATAAACTCACAGACAGTCACGTGATGCGCGGTATAACGGATAAACCACTGTTCAAGGTGATGCTCCTCCAATAGAGAATTCACTGATCATTATTTAAATCTGATTGGTTAACTTATTCGCTCCATTGAAGTTGATTGGTTAACAAAAAAAGTCCAAAAAGTTCGTTTGGTTGACTAAATATTATAAATAAATAAACTAAATGAATTCGATTGATCGGATATTCCGTATAATTTGATTTGCTAGCCAAATATTTCAACAAAATTCGCTTGACTGACTATTATTTTGTTCTTATCGTCTCTTTCTGTATTCACGAAATGTATTGTTTTAATCGATTCAAACATGCTGTATTCCAGGCGGTCCTGGTAGAATTGTTGGCGTACATGAAAGACAAATTAGAACTAACGTCTGAACAAGTTACTTCTTGGACGAAGATTGCTGACGTAATATCTAATGTTATTGATCAAAGAATCAACGATCTTAAATAATTTAATTTGGATTTTTTTCAATATTTTGGTGTGTGGTATCCATGCTATGTGTGTATATGAATTTTGTTTATGCTTCTTGGTGAATATGTTTGTCATATAAAAGTTTTCAGCCGGTGTATCGCATTCCTTTTCAAACCGTTTTATTCATGATTATTATTCAGATGTTATTTTTTCACGTTGGCATTGCTAATCTGACAAATTTTGAATCAGATTTGTGCATTTTTGTTATTATTTGTTAGGTTTATGGACAAAACTCCGAACATGCGTATAATCTTATGATTTTTTGAATGTCATAAAATTAATCATTAACGAAACGTACTAATAACACATAACGGGAGTTTATCAGCACTGCTGTCTTTTCCATATTTTAGACATTTTTAATGAATTTAGTTTGTTTTGTTTGTTTTGTTTTATGTGACTTGTCACTGGGGTTTAACGCCGTTTTTTTTCAACAATTTCTCAGTTATAATGAATTTAGTACATATACTAGTTCAATTCACATTCACTGCATGTACATTTTACACGTTTAACATTGATTGTTTTAACTACGAACTGTGATACAATGTCATTGAGATATTTTCTGATGAAACTTTTTCTGTGTTTTTCCAACTCTCATGATTTTTTCACAATATTAATGTTACGATTATAGTAATATGTGTGCTTTTTACTAAGCAAAAAAAATCTTTGTCCATCCATTGACTGTATATATGGATTTTACCCAGTCTTTGGGCTTAATGGTATAAAATACATGCTTGACTTAAATACAGTCAGTCGACCAGTTTAATACGTAGACGTGTTTTCTCGTTGAGTTTGAGAACATTCACTTAATACAGGTTAAGGATGCACTTGCTTGTCCTTGGAGTAGCTCTGTAGTTAAATGAATGCAAAGCAACAAAAACAATACATTGATGCAAAAGCATACCATAATACTAATTACATGTATGCATAAAACCGCGTGTCTGTCTTTCACATCTGTGATATAAAGTGATCAAAGATAGATATCTGAATACAATACTCGTTGCCAAATTCTTAAAACGACTGCTTTACACTAACAAAGCACTGACCCAGAATCAGTAATATAGAGCATTCGATTTAGTAAAGGTACACCGCGCAACTTGGTGCAAACAATTTTATTTGTAAACGAGTATCAATGAGCTCCGTGCGTTCAACTCTAAATATTGTTTTTCGGCGTGTTCCACCCCAAAAGAAGCAACTTATGTCATTGTAACCGGATTTACAAGTTCTCAAACTGTCCAAGTCACTCGGTGCAGTTTGTCTGCACGAAACTCACGGTATAATGTATACATTTCACTGAGCACATACAGAGTAAAACCGCTACATACGTTTGGATGAAACAAATTTCTTTATAAATGTAGTGTTGTCTGTGTGTCTTATGTAGTAATATAAGATGCACAGTTCAATTACGCTTAGAAATTAATAATACATCATTTGGGATATTATCACATGTTTTTATTTACTGGCTAATTCCATCCAATAATTCCATGCCCAACTCCATGTTTTTTCATCGCTGTCCTATTTTGTACTGTTAGTTCATGTATACTGAATATAGATAATCAATGGCACAGCTGGACCTGCGTTAACGAATACCACTTGTAAACGAAAGCGCCTCTTATTCATTGGACCAAATTAAAATCTGTTGAGTGTGGAAGAACGAATACCAAATAACAACACTAACAGATAAAAGTAGTTCAACGTACATGTACTATGACAAAAGAAATTTTACAATCAATATGGTGTCTGTGATGAATAATGTAGACATTTATGAATTAAGACTAACTGCAACAGTTCTTTCATTTGTGATACGTGTCTACGCGAAAATGCGCGCTTTTACGTATAGAGTCGCCCATGTGCTCCGATAGGAGGACTTCCATATCATTGTTCTCGCAGGGACTTCAAAACCTTGTTTGTCTGATAGAAGTACAAATTTCTATATTCTTTTTCGCAGTCTCTCTCGTAGTTGATTGACCTGGTAAGTATCGCAATATCGTGATTCAACTATTGCTGTCAGATCAAATGTAGACACGCGCTGAATTTGAGTTCAGTTGCACTAAGCCGGGGTCTTGGGTTATTGTGTTTGCGTATCTGATAAATGTGTCGGATATAAATGTGCGTTGTCATCATATTGTCATTATCAAACAATGAATTTACGCGTATTCACAATGGGTAGACTGGACTGTTAATCAACATATTCCACTAGGAATAATGAATGTGAATTATTGATGAGCTGGTCCAGAAACAGAACTGAGAAGGGATCTTTGACTCCTGTGATGTTTAGAACGCACGCTCATTATACGCCAGGGATCGTTTCTCTGTAACGTACGGCGTTCTTAAGCAAAAGCTATGAAAGAATATTATTCATTTCATTGATTCTATGTGTTTCGTGCTTTGTTTGTTTATTCGTTTGTTTGTTTGAGTGAGTAAACAACATAATGAGCAGTGGTGTTAATCTATATTAATGCACTGCTGTAAATGAATCAGTTTCATTATTTTATTACCATGTTTGTTTACACCGGGAAGGTTATTCACCGTAAATAATTTAATCATTAATGTACGTGAGTTTGCAGTTTTCGGTTCCCGCAGCCTCCATCGATAAACACTGCAATCGTCTGAGAGCCGGGATGGACAAGTTTTGGATTCATTTTATGTCGTAAAGAAATGAATATGTAGTATTTTTTCACTGGAGTTTAACGTCGCACAAACAGTCAATTTTATTTGGCGATTTCTCCAGCTTTAATGGAGGCACACAAGGGTACAACCATAGGCCTCCTGCACGTCAGTCAGACGACTTCTTCACAGGTGATGTTCCCGATCCTACGTGGGACTCGAACTCACAGCGATGAGGAGCTAGTGATTACTTTACCACTCAACCACGGGAGCCCCAGTAAATTAGCAGATTGAGTCGATCGACTTGATAAAATTGGTGGCTGTTAAACGGCTCATTTAAAAAAATAAACAAAAGGTGTGCATTTTTCGTAATAAATATCTGTAATCTTTAATAACAATATCATATTAACAAGCAGTTTGATTACTGTCATAATTATGTTGAACAAACAAGAATAACGACTAAAGCAACAAGTTTTCTTCTTACCGTAGAGAAACAATGTCCATTCTTATAATACACAATCTCAGTATTAACCATTTTATTCAGTACGGCACTAAATATATCATCCTGATTGTAAGATTAAACATAAGGTCAAAATATCACAAAGGAAAACGAAAACCACGTGATCATTTACGGACGTTTCTTCGATTTTATTTCACCAAGTTTTGCAAACGAAGATTCTGACTTGGCTTTACCAGGAAGTGTTCGATGCCGACTGACCATCGCCTTTCCGCCAATCGCTTTAATCGTGTCTTTCTTAGTAACACCAGTATTTTCCTCCATATCATTAGAAATTTGTTTTACTGCCGCAGATATCTCAGCTAACATGACATGATGTTGCTTCATTCCAGCATGAAGTGTTTCTTGTTCATTATGAAATTTATCTCGTGTATTTGTAAGGTCAAGTTTTATTCGCTTGTATTGTGTGTCAATTAACGTCTTCAGACTTAAAATCTCCTGTTCTTTCTCATGAATTGTTGATTTTAACTTTATCGCTTTCATCTCCATACTGACATGCTCTCGTTTTAGCGTTTCATTCTCAAGTCTTAAAACTTCATTCTCTTTAGTCAGATCATGCATTCTTGCTGCCTCAGCTTTTAAAGACGTGTTTTCTTCTCTTAAAGCCATAAGCTTTTCGTGCTGATTAGAAATTTCACGTTGCATTGCTTTTTGTAAATCTTTTAAACCATCACATTCGTGCGATATCTTAGTAAGGCTAGATAAATCGCGTCTTAACGTCGCAATAATTTCTTCATGATGCCTTTTGTCCCTTTCCATCCGTTTTTCGAACTCATCTCTCATGTCTTTTTTTATTTGTCTTTCTTTTTTATCGAATTTGTTATTTACCAGTGTCACTAATGAATCCATGTCAGTACTACTAGAAACATCACCTGCTGATGCACCATCAGCACTCTCTGTCTGCAAGTAAACAAATTATTGAACTTTTAACAAGTCAATATTCACTAAACTATTACAAGTTTCATAAACATACCCCTAGAAAGATTTGCTCTCAATGTCTATAAATACCAAATGCCATAATGAAAGCAAATATCTAATACAGTGTACATGTATTTCAATAACAAACAATTGTACGACTTTATGTTAAACGTGTCCACTAGGCTACGATTGTTGGTGTAATTACAAGAGATGGAATTTCAAATGAAGCAAGTTTTAAATAAATATGCGATCACATCATTTATGGTATTATTATACGTTTACAATAGAGCCATTCCGAATACCTACATTTATTATCCTTATATTGAATTTAAACCACTCTGCACTAGAAAATAGAATGGTATATTAGTGTCACGTATAATCCGTGCTGCTCCTGATTTTGCTACTACAGTGCAACCTAACCAGAGCGACCCTCTTTTGAGCAACTACCTCCATTCAACAACAGCATGTTTTTTTTCCACTGTATGATTTAGCTATTAATCTAACCTCTCAACAATAGCATAAATTTGTGTCTTCCAATGGGTGTTGTTTTGGAGAGGTCGCACTGTACTACGAGAGCCTGGAGAGAGCCCAAGATTATTTGGACTTCTATATCGCTTACATGTAGATATAACTTCGCCTTTACATCTCTCTAAATATGAATATTTCATAAACACCACAGGCACGGGAACACTATCTATCCATTCAACTATTTCATTAAAGGAAAACTTTGTTTAAGTTAAGTACCATCTCGAGTTTTGTGATCACGTTTCGTGTAAGCTGAATGGCACTACAGGGAGTCGACCCAACATGCCTTCTAAGGGCTTGTTCACGATGCATACATTTAAAAAATACTGGTACAGGATGTATGTGATTTTAAATCATTTGCAGAAGAAATTACATATAACACGTGTCATGATCAACATCCAGTTTATTTCTGATTGACTGTTCTCTGCTTTATTTGTTTCTTCTGGAACTACATAATCATACATGAATACATTACTGAGTCCAACGCACATAAACATCAATCAAATTATTCCGCGAATGATACCCGTATAAGGTTAAAGTAGTCCCATGAAATATTTACATAATCCACTTCAAGAAATACGCCTCAGTGACATGAGAAGACACACAGGAGCAATGAACACAGACACCACTTCTTATCACATATCAAAGCAATACGAGAACTCTGTTAAAAATGCTGAACTTTAATGCTAAGCGTTTGAAAAAGAATTTTTTATCATTCATCAGATCTATTATTGCCTTCAGGATCTCTTATTTCTGTTGATGAACCATCAGAACGATTGAAATATTCATGAATGTCTCTTAACTGATCAGAAGTTAACCTAGATGAGATGTGGAAGTTATTACAGAAAAGAGAGGAAATGCGTTGTTTCTTTAGAAACTTTTACTTCAAATTTATCACCGTTTTTTAAGAGGTGAACCATTGCTCAATTTACCTCATTAGTTTCACTACTCGCGTCCGATACTTGTGTATGTTTCCATCCGGAGCTAACACGCTATATCTACGCAAATACGTTCTTATTCAGTTCTTTAACTACAACTTTCGTAGACGGCGACAACACTCACGCAATATTTGTGTGTTGTTTCAGAAGCATAATATTAATTAGATACTGCAAGCCTCATCCAAATTGGAATCATGATTTCCGGTCACGCGACGAAGCGTGGCTACTTTAAATTCCGGTTTAATTTACCACAAGCACGTTTTTGCAACACTTAATCAGTGAATACAGAGTTGAACCTCTTCACACGAAGATTCAAAACAAGTTATTAAATGAGGGTCAAGAAATAAGGCGCAAAGAACTAATTCTGGTCCCTGACCTATCCTAATTTTCCCCGCCCGCGACCCTAGACTTTAGTTAGTCCCGAGGAACGGTACATTAACCTTTAACCTTTCCGCATAAGAAAATATCTCAACAGCAACTTTCCAGAATTATAAAAAAAGTCCCCTCGAAAATTCTCGACCTATCTATCCTATTTCTAATTAGCCTTAGATTAGAAACAAACAAGTTTTACGCCAAACAATACAGAATATTTTTTGTTAATGAGCGAAAGTGCACGAGTTTAGAAAATATGATACATGTTACATAACAGTTAATTTTAAACATCAACGACAGTAATTTCTGACTGTAAGTAAGCAATCCTTACGGAAATAAATTATCATATTGTGTACTCTGGTACAGTAAAATCTCACATAGTGACAACCTCTATATTACGATCACCTTGTTATAACAACCACTTATCTTCGGACCAGCTTTTAAGAACTCCGCTATAATTCGATTCGATAATGAGACCACCTCATTATTTTTTTGGGTCCCATTATTGAGGTTTTAACAGTATTTAATAAAAAACATACGCTAGGATACCATACTTTAAAATGACGTATGTATTACTTACTCTTCTGGGTACAACAAATGTTTTGCTTCTTTCTTCTACAAAACTCCCGCTGGCGTCTAAACTTACTGTAAAACATGAAATAGATCAACGCAATCATTATACATGCACATGTAATCAGTTTCAAAGTCAATTCAAACTAAGGGAATGAAAATATAGTACCTAATTTCATACACTGTACGTATCTATAAGCCTTGCGCTCTCTGATAATTAGGCCTAAACAAAAAAGTTTGTTTCCGGTTACACGGCCCCAAAAATATGGGCCGGTAGGTACGGATTTTTCTTTTATGCTTTTTTACATATATCGGCAACACTATTGCGAAAATTACAATACAGCACTAAGATTTGGATGACGTAAAACTTATGAGTCGGCAGGTAAAATATGGGTCGGTCGGATAACTGGCAACAAACCTATGTCAAGAATGCAAGACTTTCATTTGACCTTTAAAACAGCATTTTGACTCTTGAGATCAGTAAAATAAAGCTTCTGACTCTTGAGAATTTGTACCAAAGAGTCAAATTTACAATAAAATTAATTAGAAATTATGTTGAGTTCAAAATATCATTAGTCAAGCGTAATTTTTGACCCTCAACTTTTGACGTCTAGTGAAAACTCTGTAGCACAATGTATATGATTATCATTATAAATTAACAACTACTAACTACCAAGTTTTACAAATGGAACACTGTAAGTATGAAATGACAGTTACTGTATGAAGAGTGGAGCGAAATGCAGATCTAGCCTAGGTAGTAAACGAAATATTTCATTTTGTTATATTAGTTTATGCCTTCGTAGGCCTACAACATCAAGTATCGAACGAGTAAAATTGCTCAAAATACTATGATTAGTGACATAAACCAGTCGCCAATAAACATAAACAAATGAACGATTATATGATTTATTTGATAAGAAACTGGTACTTACATGGAGTTCTCGGACTTCGTGCCATAACGTGTTACAAACGTGATCTGTATCAAATAGAAACAGGTTGACAATTAGCATGTGACAGACAGTTTGTACGGAGCCCCTAAAGTGACATTCTACACTTTTATTTTATCTGTAGCATTCTTTTTTATTTCGTTTTATTATATAATTACGAATTATTATTCCGTTTGTTTATATACGAAATAATAATTCGCATAAACGAAATAGAAAAGAATACCACATTTAAGTCACTTTAAGGACTCCGTAAGTTTGTAATGTATTGAATATAGTCAACATAGATAAGGCCATACTGACCGAAATACTGTGGCAATTTTGATAATAAAAATTGATATTATATTCCAGCTTATAGTTTTCATTACAAGCATACAATGATAATAACAACAAAAATGCCGTTTCTAATCCAGCCGTATTTAATGCACATTATACACAATGTATAAATGTAAACTTGTACAGATAAAGAATTCACAATCTCTGTGTCATCTCAATTACACATCCGATTCTGCTGGAGACAATATTTACCGAAAGAACAGACGATTACACGAATCTATCAATACTTACAACAATAAGAATAACCTAAATTAACACAAATCCAAAGTGAAAAACTCGATTTCACCGTAAATTCCTATAAGGTTCAACATTACATACCATACGTACATCAACACTGTCCCAGTATAAGAAACTGTGATGGACTCGCGCGATAACTGTCACGTGATTCATTTATTTCCGCAGCATTACTCAGGTCTATGAAGGTATTGTTTAATGTTGCTCCGCTGTAGTTCGGTTGCCTGATTTTAATGAATTATTTACAAGAAAATCCCGCGAGGATGATATCAAGATTATTGGGATGGCTTTATCAATTTTTAATGACCAAGTAATTGGCGCGTGGGGATACATTCGGTAGAATTCGGTGAACTTCGGCAAAATTAGAGTTACAACAGGACCTGAACGACTATTTTCTTCCGGAAAAATACAAAATAAATGAAGATTTATGAAATTCTAAATAAACAGAAAAAATACAAAGGTTCGAAACGGTCTGAAATTTCATTGCGACCGTTCAAACATATCCTAGATATTCAGCGGAAAGTCCGCTAATTGTTCTGCTAGGAGATCGATTATCTAAGTAAGTAAGTCCGGTTCAAAACATATCGAATAATTTACCTCCAGCGGCTTATCGATAATAGATGGAATTGAAATCTCACACAATCGTCAATTGCTTAAAAACTAACAAAATTTCATTGGTAAAAGTAGTGAATTAAAATTGAGACAAAAGACACTTATTGCAAATAATTCAATCTTAAAAAATATTTAAATACACAATTTAAATACACGAAACCTAAATTCATATTTATGTCATTTGTGAATAAATGAAGTTCTACAAGTGAACAAGACTGCACGTTTAGGACTGACTTGAGTCCTCAAATCAACTTTACATCATTAGAGTAATCGGGCAATTTGCCTTTCTATCAACTGGGAAGTTATCCACGTTTGACAGAAGTTGACACATGATGATTTAATGAATGCAATATAGCTTTGGACTGAAGTAACTTCTGCTACGTTAATAATTCTAGCGAATATAATAGAAATGCTGCAGAATTCAATAAACAACTAATAAAAATGAAAGATGATAGATCGTGACAACTACGGATATATATATACTATGCATGAAAGTACAAACAAAAACATAAAGCAATATGTTGACGTTAACGCATACATAATTTACTATATTACCATTTTAAGATGAAAAATTTTAATAATTTATTCACAAAGTAAGAACTATCAGAACCGCTTCTCAACGTACGATTGAACGAATGATTGAACAGACCAGCCCCTGGCGAAATAATTACGCGTTTTATATTTCACACAGCATCTTTACTAGATCAATCAATCAATCAATCAATCAATCAATCAATCAATCAATCAACCTATGGTGGGATATATTTCAGCCCAGCATCCCAGAGTATAGCGCATGCCACGTGATTCAAATTTGTAGTCATATCAAATCTGAAATCTTAAATGTTTTTTTTTCAAGCTTCCAGTCCGTATTGTGCAGCGACAGTTCTTGGTACTTTCAACATTCGGTCAGTTTAGAAGGCTTGTCGTTATGAATATACATGTATTTTTACCGTCGTATTTAATTCGATGAGCGCATTAAGGTGAAATTTGGACAATTCTATCGGACGGTATAAATGGCAGGGAAGGATGGTTGTCACATTTAAAAGTGTAGGCTTGATTTCCAGCCGCAAATGGTCATGTAGATGGACGAATACACCGCCATACTGACGCAGTCCGACATTTTTCAACATCATTTGGCACATTTCGTCCGACTCCTTTACATGGTGGCACGGAATCGACCGAAGTGTGGCGAATTGTTTCAACATGGTATGAATGATCGACTAGGATTGTCAGCACGAAATGCACGAGAAATCGTGGGTTGTGTACACGTCTTACTGCGACTGACCAAATGCATTGTTGGGTAAAGTGTTAATAAAAAATCCAGAAACGAAATTTTCCACGAATATATACCACTCTTATTCAAGTGTTAGTATTTTACCGTTAATTATTTGTTCATTTGATAACGCGCCAACTGCGAATGTGTAATGAATAAACGCTGTATAAGTTTTGTAGTCATACCGTATTCACCTTTTAGTATAACAGTGGATTGGTCTAAAATCGTGTATTCAATTATTTGTTCGAAATACTATTAGACTCATACTGACGGATGTACACGCGTGGAGATATGTCTCTATCACCGTTCCAGAAGGAAAAGTTTGAATACTATTTCAATTTCTTTGGTTCGTAGATCTTTTTTATTTTAATTTACGCTTTTATGATAACATTTTCGACTAAAAAACGCTTAATTATATACACAGTTGTACTCGTTATGTGGATAAACTGAGAAACAACATTAAACATTCGAAGTTTAAAGCCAGTGAGACTTAAATATTGCATTATTAGACCACATACAATTATATTTTCTATGAAACTTGGTTTCGAACCTGATTTTAGTATCGCAGTATGCTCCGTTCTTTGAAAAATGAAAGTATCGGAACCTCCATAGACTTACTGATATTTATTTTAATTATATTTCTTGATTTGTTCTATTATCAATGTAGTTATTTTTTACTAAATGTTTTCTTTTTGAACCTTTATAAGTTTTATTGGTTTCTATGATGATTTACCGAAATATTTCTTCAAAAACAACAATAATAATCCTTTGAGTAATTGTCCCTTTAAATTTGCATTAAAGTCTATGGTAGTAGCCAATTTTCAAAGATCAAAATAGAAAGTCCGTCTGAATATAAACTCCCAGTAAAAAGATGCAAAAACACAGGCTCAATCTACTTTAAAGAAAGGGAAAAATAGGTCACAGTGAATTATCTTTGTGTGTATTTATTATTATTTTTTTCATCAAGGGTGACAACATTTACAATATTTAGAAATGTGTCGTAAAAAAAATTTAGTTATCTAGGTTAACTGTCTGACATTTTGAGGAGCATTGAGCAGATACGTGAAAAGGGTGTAATATTATGAATATAATACCGTAATTCAATTTTTTCTATATTCCCATATTTCAAATAAAACGTGCATGTGCCTACTCTCCTTGTTACATAGTGTGTCGGCTTATTTCTACAACCCCGTAATTCAATTTTGGCAATATTGAGATTTTGGTATCATCTTTTCGTATCGGCGAGCCCTTTACAATGACCATACTTATCTGCTTGTAGATCTATCCTAAAAAGGGTTAATTCCAATTCCACAAACCCGTAACTCGCGGTTAAAAACTTCAAATGCGATTTTTTTTTCAAAATGGGAAAAATGACATACAAGATTGTAAAAATAACCAGACGAGTGGTTTGTTTGTTACAGATGCTGATGGTAACGGACAACTTGAGATGGAAGACTTAGATGGGTTTATGAAGGTAACTTATATATGTGTTATAAATTTGAGAAAAGTGCGTTTACACTACAATTCAGCATGCTTACTTAACCAAGGTCTTTGTTATACTAGTATTCATTAATGTCTTGATTCATCAGTCTAAGAATTTTACCACTACTTCGGTACTAGTGCACTGTAAAATCATTGCATACAATGCCGTGTGATGATAATTGCAGACTCGTAAAATCATAGTAAACCAGTCAGACAGTGCTGTAAATGGCGATTTTATACAACATGCGTAATAGGCTGCTTATTGTTTGAACAGGAGGACCGCACTGCGCCAGTAAAAGACATTAACCAAATGTACAACACATTGTATACATATGTTTTATCCATTGGTTGACGAAAAGCCAAATAACTTCTTTAAGCGAAGGCCTGCATATGCTTATGGAGATTTGCACAAGTTTTACTGTCACAAATCTCTCATCTTGTAGGCTGAAAAGATTTATTGATGTACCATAAATTTTGCATGTTAACTATTCAGCCATCTTTTGCATATGTCATTGCCCGGATAATCCTCGTTTAGTCCAGTAATAAATATACAAAATAATTACTTACTTTTACAGAAAGTGTATGAATTTACCGGATGGGACGAGAAATGTCAATATGCAAGAGAATGCTATGAAGTCCACGAGTGTTTCTTCCACACGTTGTCGAGTAAGGCTGACAAAAGGGGGACAGGTAAGGTTATCCTAAAAACGTGTTGATTTGCGATTACGTGACACAAGATTTTTAGTCGGTAAGGGAGGTAAGCAATTTTCAAAAAAAAACATAAAAAAGAAATATTTTTATGTGTCACAATTGGTGAAAGATGTTTTGGTAGGAGGGGGGAGGGGAATGAGTCGGTCGCGTAACTGCAAACCAACAATTCTTAAGGATGGCATAAATACACTGTATCGCTTCTTACTAGGGGACATATTATCTTATGGGACATTAATTTATTATAAATTCATTAATACACTATAACTTATTGTTTTGTATTGATACAATCATTTAGGATTCATTGTATATCTCGAATTTATGACTGCATGTAATTATATATTATTAATTTATGAGAGGGCAACTGAGTGAACAGGAAGTTTACTGTCAATGTTTTGTCAATTAGCAACTTGTTTATATCAAATAATATCAAAACTACTACGCTTTTTTCGAAGGATGTATAAATTTCCAGATTTCAAAATTGCCACAGTTTCATTTTGCGTCCTCGGTGCCCCGAAGTGATTAAAGTACGATGAGATACATAATTTCAGAGAAGGAGAATATTACTTTAGAGAAGTGGTATCGTATGTGGGAGACATTGATACCAGGTGCTATGTCAATGATCAACTTCCCTGTCTGGTTACGTCTCCTTCCAAAATCACTCTTCAGGATCATTGATAAAAAACGTGAGTGCAATTTACACGTAAATTATTCTGTTTGTTAAACAACTGTTTGGAGACAACTAGAAATCTCTTTTAATTCCATTCCTTAAACAATAGGCTGCAAACTGTTGCTTATTATACTTGCTCTAAGATACTGACCAATTACTATTTTTATTAAGATAATGACTGGAGTAGATATACATATATATCCGAGGTGTAGATTGTCTCAATTGTAGGCTGCCATCTGTGAACGGGGGTGAAAATCATTTCTACAATACCACCATATTTTATTGCAAACCATCACGTGATGACAACATATACATGTTGCTGGGCACTTGTACGGCCGCTCACCCCATTAAACTACGTCAGGTTTGATTTGAAAATTGAATGGTTCTTCTTAGTGTATATAACCTACCACTTACGAAAATGTGCATTATTTAATAATTCGTCTTCATTTACTTCTAGAGGACAACAAGATTGATGAAAAGGAGTTGGAGGATTTCTATATGAAGTTTGTTGGTATACCAAAAGAAAATGTAACGTCTTTAGTTTCATTTGCAATGGAACAAATGACTGACGTGAGTACACTGTTTGTATTTGATGACCTGTCAGATCTAGTAATACCTGAAAGGGTTGTTAATGTTGATACCACTACACGAAATCTCCATCAAAATAAAATAATCATCCAATTACAATGTACATGTATAGTCACAGCCCCCCGTTTGAGTGAAATATTCTCTTGTAATCAGGACGTAATGGCGCTAAATTGATTCCGGTATAAAAATATACTTGTAATAATTCCACCTTTGATAAAACTGTGATGTATTATAACAATGTATCTGTCTTTGCACAGAAAATTAATTCTAGTAATATTGCATAAAGGATTGTGTACAACGCTATCATCATCAACTTGGTTTCAATTGCAGATTTAAGTTATATTCGTATCATAAATAATATGGCTGTACTAAAATTAACAATTATTTTTGCACTTGCCAGACGACAATATAACTGCTTTAAATAGGTTAAACTTATCATGTATGAATATTTTTATTTGTGATACAGCATGGGAAGTGGCCACTGACAATGGACAGCTATAACCAGATATTTGCCAACTTTCTCATTGGAAAGACTCCAAACGGTCCCGGGCGCTTCATATTTGGTTGTTTTGAGCACACTGCTATGAGAACAGAATATCAATTAATAGATGGTCTGGCAGAGTTACGGAGTAAGCTATAGCCTTACTACAAAATAAGTTAAAATTTTTTTTACAGTAAAACCTCAATTTACGACCACCTCAATATAACAACCACCTCAATATAACGACCACTCAATTTTGAACCATTTTTCCATGTTTCTTTTCTATTTGAACTTGATAATCAGACAGCCTCAATATTAAGACTGTCCATTTTGACTCCATATGGTAGTCTTAATGCCGCGATTTTGCTGTACCACATGTGATTGTACAAGTACAGAAGACAAACCAAATTCTTCACAATTATATGATAATGCTGTATGGATCAATATTATCTACAGTGGGAAATTTGAAAAAAAATCTGAAATTGATAAAAAAAAAAAAAAAACATTTACCTTAACAGTTACCATGAGGATATCAGTAGGTTTGACTACTTTTCTAAAAGCTACATTTTTTTAAAAAAAAACAATGAGTCATGTGAGACTGTTCAAAAAAATAAGGGCCGCATACACAAAACAGGGTCTACCAAAGCCCCTTCAGTTCAAATTAAAATTAAGAATGGGAACAAATTTTTCAATCGCACGGATAAAAATGGTAGCCATATTTTATACATGGGATAAACCATCTTTTTTTTGTTTTGCAGATATTCAGTCAGAGATAAAGGACATAGAGTTGACTCCACACTCTCCTACCAATCCAAGTTCAATAGTGAAAGTTAAATTCTTCAGACCAGCTTGAAGTTTGTGTGTGTTTTCAATCATCAACATATTGTGATGGGTATTTGAACTGCCTAATTTGAAGAGTATACAGTTACTTAAGTAAATATTTTATTTTTCATGCATAGCACAGAATGTTTTTGTAATAATTTGAGTATGTTTTCATTGGAGTTCGTATTTTGTAATAAGCATTTATTTTCATTTGTGTTTGTAAATTAAAAGATACAAATGAAGATACATGTTGTTTCATATAATTCATAAAACAAAGGCAGTGACATTCAGAATGTTTGAATTGTAACACAAGGTCTTTTTCTCAGGAAGTTAAAGTTGTCCCAACAGTAAGTATCATTTCTAGGTATACAACTGGGTAGAACCACTGACTTTCTGTAAGCTGTCAGCTAACCTTACCATGAATATATATGTACTTCACATGCAGACAATGACACAACGCTACTGTCAAGTCTCTGGGAATTCACTATTGTACTGTAACAAATACTGATATATTTAATCACATTTAAACTATATAAAAGACTTGTCCTTTTTCTTTTAGCATCAATTCACCTTTCTAATCCAGCCAGTGCTTGCATGTTGTTGCTGTAACATATACATACGTACTTGTACATATATATTGAAATTTGTCCTTTAAAATAAACAGATGGTAACAGATTTGAATGTATATTTATCCATGACTGGTATACTCTCAGTCAATCATACAAAAGTATGATCTGATACAGAACAAACAACAGTTTTATGTTCATGAAATAGTTTATAAAGACATATACCAGTGACAATATTAGGACAATAATGATCTAACCAGGTAATATTTACATATAAATGTCTTGAAAGCAAATATACAGCACAAACAACAAGAATTTGAATCGCACAACAAAATGATAAATATACAAAATTCCTTCTAAACTGAACAGCACACTTAAAGAAATTAACGACTTCGTCAACCTTTCTAAACAGGATAAAAATAATTCCTTGAGCCACAAATGAACAGTAACTGAAAAGCCTTTACTGAACAACTGATAATTTCAAGCTCATAAATCCATGATCACTATGTGGAAAGTCAATTAAATTGCTTCAATGAGAAAAGAACTTCATGAACAAAGGAACATTAAAGTCTATAGGATAATTAATTACTTCATAAATTGATTAAGAATAATAATACAGAGACATTTTCATGAAGGACATCAAAAACACACGAAAGGCAATTAAAAGTAATTATTTGCCATCTAGGGGAATATTAACAAAGAAATTTAAAAAAACAATGTCTGCATTAATAGATATACCTGACAGGATCTTGCTAAGATTGAGACCAGAAGTGGCTGAAACCAACAAATTATACAGAAGTAAAGTTCTTTGTCTAAATAAAGATTTCAGAATTTGGAATTAACAATACAGTGAGAAAAATGTATTTACAATCTACTATGATTTCCATAGACATTCAGATAATTTAATATATAAAAAGCACTTAAAACCAAACAAGAGATGCACATTCCTGGTCTTCATAACCCTGTATTGACATCCAGCTATGTGAATTGTTTGATTACCTTTAATTAAGTATTTTTTTCGTGTTCAGTTGTTAACATAAATCAGTTTATTCCTTCCTATCAGAACTGTAAATATCAATACATTCAGAAAAAAAAACAACAACAATAACACAGTAACTTGAACAAGAATATAAAAGAATTGCTCATCTCTGGAACAAAACTGAAGATATTTTAACAACAAAACTTGCAAAATAAGACTTGTAAAAGTTGAAAAAGTTTTCTACAGAAATTTGTCAATTTAGGAACATGGTCAAAATGAAATCGATTAATTAACTTTGGACTCGGAATAAAAATTAAACAAAATTTTCAACAATATATAAAACAAACTAACAAAAAAATTCTTAATGGAAAAAAGATAGATCATCACCATAGATTTCTAAAATAAAATATAAAAATAATTTAACAAGCATATTTCTACAAGCACCTTCCAAAACTATAATTGATAAATGTAAATTCTAAATTTGACTACTAACCCAAATTAATACAAACAGTTCAACACTTTAGACAAGACAACACATTTTGTAAACCATCATGCACACATTCTGGTTATAATCTTCAGTTAATTAAAAATAGAAGAAAAAAAAACTTACAAACAGTTCAATTAAGGAATTCTGTAGAAATAAAGAGATTTTTCACATAAAATATTGAATCCATCTCGAACAAAAAGCTTATCAGCGTAAATTTCAAGATGAAGTTTGTTAGTGTTCTCTCAGAGAATAAATTGTGAAACAAAATGCAAACTGTACATCTATAAAATCTTATTTTCTAGGTATATCAATCATTATTCAAAGAAAGAGAAAAACAAAAGATCGTTTATAAAAACATTAGTGAATTTCATAGTGTCAGTGATATTAAGTCATACATTGAAAAAATGAACTTCATTGATTGTTCATAATCTTTAACAAAAGTAAGCAGGTCAAACAGTACTAAATTCATCGATTTAATTTAGTCAGTTAAACCTCCCAAATTGTTTAACTAACAACTAGAAAAACGAACACTATTCAAAATGGCACAATTAAGATGTTAGTCAAAACTTGATACAAATGAAAAAATTATTCAATATTACTTCCATTATAAAAAGTAACATGCTAATTTTAAACATATGATAATAATATTCTATTCAAACAACCGCAACAAGGTCGAATATTTCGAGAATAAGTAAACACAAAAGTCACATGTCCACAGGACATTTATATCTTAACAGAAACTTATATAGTACAACTGATTAATGATTAAATTTTGAAAGGTTGTGACAGTGAATTTACATGCATATTTGAATAGAAGTTTAATGGACCAAGCCTACACACCCAAGTTTTCATGAAAATAGTCTTACAGTAGAATGAACATACTTGCAGGAAAAAGTGCAAATTATCATTCGGCTAGAATACGTATACACAAGAAGCACATGTTTTACCTAAACATGTACTATAAATGATGATCATGGAAAAAAACAATGAAGAATTACATTCCTTACATGAAATGTGAAACCACTAAAGCACTAGTCCAGGAATTTATAAACGATAAATGTTTGTCATACTGAAATAATCTATTGCTGAACAAAGTCCAACCCAGGGTGCAACCTATAAAACTGTGCCTATCAGTAGCAAAGCCTGCAACAGAGTCCTGTAACAAGTTCAAATACTGTTGTTTTCATAAATTGTGTAGAACCCAATTAAGAATCAGGGCCTACTGACACTGTAGTTGCCATGGCAACAGCGTCATTTGAGTCAGTTCCAAGAGAGAATGCTGATTTAACTTCATCTTGTGAACTCTCATCAGTCTCATAAGAAAACTGAGTGACTTTAGAAGATGTCATATCTGGATTGCTCTTTTCTTCAAGTGCAGGCTCCTCATAAGTTTCCATGGATTCTCCATAACTGGTTGACCTAGATTCACTAACAGCAACATCAGCTTCCTCATTACACACTAACACATTGTCTGCGTCTGTCTCAGGCTTAATCACAGATACTCCGCCATAATTCACACTATACATACTGGACACTTTACTTGGTGAAACAATTCCTGGTTGGTTCGGTTTACCGACCAGTACGGCTTGCTGTCCCCTACCTTGTTTACAGGTAAAACATTCATATTCTTCCTCCTCAGATACCTCATCCTCCGCAAGTCCAACACACAGCAAATGAAACCATTCCTCACACCTGTCACATTGCACCCATTTCAATTCACCTAAAATATCACAGTTACTTAAATACAATCATGTATGATAAAAAACAAAGATAATGGATACACACAGGATCTACAAGTAATATCTAATGAAGAGTTTTCACTAGATGTCAAAAGTTGAGGGTCAAAAATGACCCTTGGCTGATGATAATTTAAAGAGTAAACAAAATTTTCTTCTAATTTTATTGTAAATTTGACCTTTTGGTACAATTTATCTATAGTCAAAAGCTTTGTTTTACTGATTTCAGGAGTCAAAATGCTGTTTCTGGGACAAATAAAAGCACTGCTGATGTATCTCATCCAATGTATAAAACAGGCAACATCCAGGTAACTTGTGTTATGTGCTATCTACCATATGTGTGTGTGTATATATATATATATCATACATAAATTAACTGGATTGATAAAGAAGCTTTTAAATGACTAGAAATTAATCATCTAAGTCCTTAAGATATCTATACATTACAATACAGAATCATGCTTAAATTATAGGTCAGACAAAATGCTATCAACAACATGTGTTCCACATTCTTTAAGCAGCATTAAAGGGAGATAAATCAAGTAATACCTGTAGGTTTCAAACATTTACGAGCAGCACAATCTTCATCACTATCATCATCGTCAGCCATCATCAGTTCTTTCTTAGCACGCTTCTTCCTCTTCTTCTTCTCTACTGGTTGACCTTCTTCAGTTTTTATTAATCCAAGAGCTGGATCCTATGCGACAATGAAATTTATCTTATTATTAAAAATAATGTTTCAAATGATTATCAAATTTGTTCTCCATCATCATATATGTGAACAGAAAGAATTCAATTTTTTAGAGCAAGCCATAATGAACATATGAACATAGTATGTTTTATATCACTATAATAATTAAGCTTTATAATGAATGAACAAGAAAGTTTTATCTTTGATAGTTAAACTAATTTCAATCATTTTTTTTAAATTCAAGATGATACTTAGGAAATGTGTCTAAAAATTAGTCCTAAGCATTATCTATAAAATCAACCCAAACTTTTTTGAAGTGGATATGTAGGATGGCAATTTTTTTATTTTTTTTTGGGGGGGGGTAACATTACATTATTATTATCTGTACTGAAAACCAAAAGCTGGAATAAAGAATGATAATGTCTTTTCTGAAATTAGCGAAACATGTTTTAGTAGCTGGATTCTCGAATGAGTTGATCACTTAACTGCAAAGCAACAATTTTTAAGGATAGTTTTGAGCAAGAATTTTTTTAATAGCGGCATATACCTTAAGCTTCTTCTTCTTCCTTGGTTTTTCACCTTTTTCTATCTTGGTTTTCAGTTTTTTAAGTTTCTCAGGCTTTATATCAATAGTCAGAGGACCAGTTATTTCACTTGGCATTGTGTCTTGGAATTCTGTGGAAATAATACAAACATTACATTTATTGACCTTTATCCAAATGAAAAATATAAAATACTTAATTTTTTTACTAATACATTTAGTAGTATTCAATCCAGTGTTTGATTGAAACTTTCATTATCTGACAAACATAATCTCGATAATGCATAATACAAGTCCAACCATACGTTTTTTCAGCACAAGCAACAAAATACAATACAGCTTTTACTTAAATCCCTTTGACAAAAAAAAGTTCACAGGTTATAACATACCCATGCCATTCTCATCAAACTCTCTCTTCACTTTGGGTTTCATTACTTTCATCTTTTTCTTCTTCAGTTTCTCTCCATCCAGTCCTACAGTAATCACCTTCACTTTCTTAGGTTTTAATGGATCAACTCCGTCCAGACTTTTACGTTTCTTGTACTTCCTCTTCTCAGGATCTTTTTCTTTTTTAATCTTGATTCTTTCCCCATCATAACCAAGTTTGGATGAATCAAAATCCTAGAATTTATCAAATACAAATATGGTCAACTATACACACATTATACATCAATGGTATACAAAAAGACAGTTCCTAATATCAAGAAATGAAACAAAGATATCAACATCTTCAACTTATATATGAATTTACATTTTGTACATTTTTTTCACAAATTAGTCGCACCTTTGGTAATTATTTAACAACATAAGCGAATGAAACTAAAACTGTACACAAGACCAGTTCATGTATATTCATTTGTTAATTTTCCGAAATGACTTAAAACTTATACAGTGGATCAATACCATCACTTACATCAAATTCAACCACACGATTATCTTCAGAACGAGGCTGACAAGCTTGAAGTATTCTCCAGATGTGGTTTGTCTCATCTAATGACACTTCCAGCAAATCTCCTTCCATCATTAGTATCTCTAACTGTACTTTAGCCTGATCTGATAGTTCCAGTACGGGATTCTCAAGCTGTCTAGGTACTAGTGGTGTTTTACGCTGCTGCTTCTTAGGTGAGACTGCACCTGTAGTAATAATAACACCAACATTTAACGATCATGATGTAATTGCAATAATGTTTTAAGTGTTGATAGAAAATGTAGAAAATGAGTCATCTGATTATGTCAGAATCTAGACATTACTTTCAAACGAATCGTAATAAAAAATATTCTAAAAATACTTTTAAAATGTTTTGCAAGTTAAAGAATAATCAGTAACAAATACTAGTTATCTCAAGTTGATTTTTAGGACAAGTCCTGGTATTTGTGACATTATCTGTAGAAACTTGAAACTTGAAAATATTCACACAAAAAAAAAACAAGCAGAACTTTTCCTACAAACAAACAACAAATAGCTAATTTACCTGGATTAAGTTTTGACACGGATGAGTAAGCATGCTCAGACATTCCTCCTGGTGTAGAGTTACTGTTCTCACCAGAACTAACAACCTCAATCTCTAACTGATAATCTTCCTCACCACCGTGAGAATCTTCATTCACCACAGGTGGGGATAGAGGCATAGGTAGGGAACTTTCTAGGTCCATTCCGATACCAGAATCAACATTTCTTGGAGGCACATTTCCATTTCCACTGAATGCATTTTGTGTCACACTAGCTAAGTGACCTTGAAGTTCAGGATTGTTAGCAGCTTTCATAAGTTCAGCATTTATAATTTTCTCAGTTTTCTCTCTGGCAGCCTGTTCAACCATTTTCTGACTAAGAACACTCAATTTAGCGAGAGCTGAAGCTAACTCAGATGTAGTCAATGCTTGTCTAGCTCTGTCCTGCCACGCCATGGCACGTTCTGTCAAACATTGCAAAGCTTCACCTTCAGGTAATCGTACAGGCAGCTTCTGTAGGGATACCAAGAGAGATAGAATGGTTTCAAGACGAGGTCTGCGAGAACGCAAACACAGAGGGCACAGAAATTTGAGATCTTTAGCTGCCTGAACTGCTGCAAGCTGTGAGGATTTATTCTTGATGTTGGCTGATTTTGGCAGAGGTACACAAGTTCCTGAGGAGTTAAAATTTAATATTTCAATAATGTTGTCATAATATTTATGTATACAAGATCAAAACTTAAACATACATTAACAATGCAACAAACAATATATATTGGCTATCAAAGTCAATAATTAAGCATGCATTAAAAGAAATATTATTGATATAATAATGTGCACTTAAGTACTGCAAACACATGTACTACAATTATCAATCAAAGGCTGCTGCTCTTTCTTCAGTAAGAGTCATCATTCACCCTTAAATGAATAACTAATAAGTTGAAACAAGATCTGCAAATGTTAAAAATGAAAATAGATTCGAAAATTTGGCATTATTAATAGGTACACTTACCATGAAACCAATCTTTGCACAGTTCACACTGTAACATAAAACCTGAAGCACCTTTCCTACAAACACAGAATCTAGCATCAACACCGTCCTGCCTGATCTTCTCCATATTACGTATACGTAGATCCATCATGGCCTCTGCTTCTTTCTCCTCTGCCATTTTGAATGCTGCAACCTGGAATATAAGTATTCAATGTCTAATACAAATGCTATAAATAACTCAAGTCTACATAGGAAGTTATGATTAAACAAGAAATGTATGAATGCACTATCTATAAACTTAGTTATTAACTTCTGAACATTGGTTTTATAACAACAAATGGTCTCATCTAAGAATAAATTTAAAGAGAAGCATGAAAAATTTTTTTATACCACATCCGATCATAAATTATTCATTAATGAACGATGGTTTAACTTTACATACTGCCAATCTTTCAGATGGCAAATTAAGTATAAATGTACTCATATAAGCAAAACAACTCAAGACAGCATTCATAATCATTTAGTATGTTATAATTCATTCATGATTCTGTTTAACTACGACAGCATTTTGTAATATGCTGGTATCTTTATACAGCACAATGATATAATGTTTTCATCTGAGGTCAAAAGTTGAGTATCAAAAATGACCCTTGGCTGATAATAATTTGAAAAATCAATTAAATTCCTTCTAATTTTATTGTAAATTCGACCCTTTGGTACAAATTCTCAAGAGTCAGAAGTTTTATTGTACTAATTTCAACAGTCAAAATGCTGTTAAAAGGGTCAAATGAATGCCTGAAATAGCTTACAATAAGAGCTGGATCTCTCTGTTCCTCCAATTTAATGTCTCCCATGCTGGTATCAGACTGTGATCTCTCTAAATCTTTCAATCTTTTCTTTCTCTTACCACTACTGTAGATTCCAATATCATTCCGTGGAGAGAGTACCTAATGAAACAGAAATGTGAAATTAACACAAGATTTATTCAACTCCACAACAAGACTTGGGTGAACAAACTGTAAATTATTTCAACTAAACAGGTACCATACGTAGATATATAAACCTAGAATACAATATTAGAATACAATGTCACTAATCTGTTCTCATGTTTCAGGTTTTTTGTTTTGTTTCCCTGGGGTTTAACATCACAACAACAGTCAGGGTCATTTGATGATATTCCAACTTCAACAGTGTGTAGAATTACCAACCTGCTGTAAGCTAGCTCGACAGCCTCCTTAAAGGTGAAATTTATCTAATCCCAGGTTGGATTCAAACTTACAACAAGGATGAGCAAGTAATTACTAGCCAGAGACCATTATCGCTCAATCATGGAGGCCTCAGGGTGAATGGATAAACAAGAACGAAATGTCAGTGGATGTTTAACACAATCTTTTAGCAAATGAGTGTTATTCCATCTTACATAAAATCAAATGGTTGACTCAAAAATACAATTTTGAAAGCCTAGGATAAAAGTGCACTGGCTTTTTTCCACTTAAGCAAAACAGGACTAAATTTTACTTAACAAACTGGTTTATACCTCTAGTAAACTGTAGGTAGAGTTTTTCTTGAGGAATGTTCTAGCTGTACGTTCTCTCCAGGATTTGGCTGCAGCGACTTGGGACTCCACTTGTGGTAACTGATCTAGACGTACCGGTATAGGACGTCCTTTGTTCACCAAACTTTCAACAATGTCAAGATATGGATAGGAATCTGAACTCTGGATTGATTCGACCTTAGTTGTCCAATCCTTTGCTTTACGAAGAGCTTCTTTCAAAGCATTTACATTAGGAAGGCATACAGGAATGTTGGATGCTTCGTTAACAATGGCTTCCAGTGTTGACATAACTTGACGGGGTCTGAAATTTGAAAATAACAGAAACAATGAAACAGACTGTCAGTCAAAGTTGTAACAATGGAAATCATGAATAGTCAAGTCTTTCCTGTACATCAATAAATTCCATTAGCAAATCTAAGATAAAGAAAAAGTATGAACAATTTGATTAAATAAAATAAGGAAAGCTGAAGTAATTGAAGAGACTTAGTTCCATGCATTTTTATTTGCATCAGCTCTCAACATTTTTCAGCTTAGTAAAAGGCAAAACACATTTTTCATATGTGTAGTTGATACAATTTCTCAGTGAATGGAACCAAGATCATCAACAGAGTGTATGTGTATTATAGAGTGGTGGAAATCATCTCCGGGATTGTATGCATTTACACATCTATTATTACAGAGATGTCTGATACACCCACCTAGCTTGCAAACAGATTCGTGCTTTCTCCTCCCATCTCTCACTGAGTGTTAACAGTTCTTGTAGATCAGCCATAGCTTTCTCTACAGCATTATGTGGTGATAAACCGACACCTGATTCCATTAGCTTTCTCAGTGTTTCCAACATAACTGATTCTGGATCTTGTAATGATTCACGAACTTCGTCCAACCATTTAGCCTGTTGCAATACCTACAATGCACACAAAAGTGTTTCAAATAGAATTAATACTACATATTTAGACATTAAAGTGACTAATTTAACACTAACTTCTGAGAAAAAGGTTTTGAAAAAAAGAAAGAAAAGCAACGAAAAACACTCAAACATCAATGAAAATAGATAGAAGAGATAGTCTTAATTCCTTCTTATAAAATGGTCTTATTGGCCAACAATTAAAATGATAATAACAATACACAGGTGTAAAGTGATAATGAAATATATATTTAACAATCACTACATCCTTACCTGTTTAAGTTTTGGTATTTCTGGTAAATCAATATCAAGTTGAACACCAAACTCAATGAGATGATCAAGTTTAGATGAATCAGGGGTCTCTGCTTCAAGTGCTTCCTTGGCTTCTGATTGGAAATTCAACACTTGGTCCAATAATTCCTAGGCAAAGAAATTGTCAGATTGATTTACATAAACGCTGATAAGTAATAAAACCTCATTAAAACATCTTTGAGTATTTATGACACATTTAAATCGAATCAATTTCACAACAAATGATACAAACACAGCAGTTTATACAAAATTTTACAACAAAACAGAAGAAGCCTCAGTATTTATTTCTAAGGAGAGTTTTTATTATATAATATCATTTATATTAATCATTTGCGTGACAAGGTACTCAACTTGCGTACTTAGCTTGGTTGCCAAATAGTAACTACCTCAAAATTAAGTCTTTGGTTTTCAAAGATTGTCTGGATATCGAAATTTTATTATTGTAGACATCTTGTAAAAACAACAACCAATAACACCATGATAAAAAATAAAGAGACCATCTATACAATAATCTTACCTTAAGCAGTTTTCCTTCTTTTATTATGCAGGGTAAACTAGCAACTTGTTCATAGAAACAATTCAATTCTTCTAAACTCAATTTTGCTATGTACTTTCCATCAGTGCTCTGTCGATTTCTAGAATTAAAGAAGTGCATATGAGAAAATTGTTCATATGAAATATTTCAAACACATTCATAATTGTAAATCTTGAATTCTTAAAATATTTTACAAACATAACTCATGTTTCTATGAGCACCGACTAAGTGGCCTTAAAGTATGGGTATATTTACTAGAGTTTCGGAGATTTAGTGACCTATATTTATAAATGAGCATTACAATACTTGAAGCAAACCCTTAATATGACTGAAACACATCATTCCAGTTCTTGTTGCGAAATGTCTCAGGTAGATGAATTTTACTTAATATTATTGCTCTTAATTACCTGGTTCTGACTTTCTTTGACACAAGCTGATTAGCAACATTGGCACACTTCATAGCTTCAGTGACAGCGTTATTGAGAGACTGTAGCAATTCCGAGTCAGGAAAGTGCTTTTCTTCAGCATCAATCAACAAACACTTCAACTCTAAGATATCTACAAACAAACAGGCAAACATTAGCTTCGACAAATAAATACGAACAACAGTCAGGATTATGACACATCTGGGAGAGATTCTGGTTAAATAATTATATGTACATATTGTCAAGCAGTAGTCTAACATGTGGCTAAACAAACAAGTTCACATTATTATATTTACAAATATAAATGTGTAAATAGAAATACTAGATTTGAACAGGCACATTAGAAAATAATCTAAGATTGAGATCACCTGATCATCTACAACAATTACAACATAAGAAATTAATTGTGGTGATGATTGGGTATTACTTCACTCTTCTTACAAGAATTTATCTAATAAACATATTTTTGATTATGACAATAACTACAATAATGTATTAAGATAAGCACATAAAGGTACATACCAACTTTGTCATCATCCGATGCTTCTAAAGCAGACTCCACCTTTTTGTGCCATTTTTCGTAACATTCAGCACGCACCTTTAATCTAGACAACATAGAAGGTAATTCATCCAGTGTGTATCGATATCGCAGACAGTATTTGCTCGGAGGACAACTGCACAGTTTGTCAGTGTGTCTTAAACATACTAGTTTATCTGAAAATAAAGAAAGATCGACAGTCAGATTGAGTAGCACAATTATCATTCTAACATTCAACTTTAATCAATGGGAGAAACATTAACAGGAAAATTTTGTAACAAAGCAATATAACTCTTTTACAACATGACTCAGAATTTTACATTCTAGCATTTCAAATAATATAACCCATAGTCTGTTACAGGGAACTCCCTGATGCAGGTTTCTTGCGTCCCTGATATAGCTGAGGGACTCACATTGAGAGTGACCACCACATCCTCAGTACCCTTTCAAATTTGACCTTGACATTTTCTGTGTGGGTCCCCTAAAAATCCCAAGGGACCCCTAATATGTTGGAGATGGGAGTCCATGGGGGCGCCCTCGGGTGAAAAATCTTAGAGAAAACCCTGTATTATAAGTAAATGTATTTAAAGAACTGTTCAACAGGATTAATAAATATTAGATCAGTGAACATGTTATCTGTATATTTGTTTGTGTATCATACCTGTAGCGCAGGGACATGTAAGAGCAGACAGGAAACATGTGGTTTTACAGTAAGAACACTGTCTCTCATCATCAGGTAATAATTCAAAAGCTTCTCTTTCGGCCTCTGTAACTCCCTGAAAACATTTACACACAGACTCAGTAAAACCATCAAACTAGCATATTTTATTGCCACGGATTACATCAATATCAATTGTGGACCTAGGATACAGTGTTAAAGTTTTGCATATTATGTCAGTAAAATGGCTAATCCATAGATAATGTTGTTTTGTTTTGTACATATAAAAAAATATGTAAAGTTTGTATGGTATTGCATAGCTAACAGAAGGTCAGTGGTTCTACAATGGTGTATGAATGGGATCTGCTCCCACTGCTAAAAACTGGAAAATTTGACAGCTGATCCTGCTGATGGTGTGATTTCAGTTAACATTAAAACTTAAGTTATCCACATAAAGTCTTAATTAATTTACTTATTAAGCTTATGACTTATGTGTGCCAACAAATATTTACTAATGCAAGTAACTGCTTCCTTAATTGTTTCTCAGTTTCAGCTACAATCAGCAGATCTTCGTGTGTTGTCGCAGCAATCTTAAAGTCCAGATTATCAGGGTCGGCAGCCATTTTACACACAAGTTCCTCATGTGAGAACACGCACTGTCTATGTAATTCGCGGTAGTGTTCAATACATTTTCTCCCAATAGGCATCTGAAATACGGTTTTATTCACTAGAATACAAAGTCAGTATATACAGGACGAGAATCCTTCTTTCAATTATACCTGAATAACTGCCTTGATCAGACAAACGTAATTACATTTGTATTAGATGAAAATTTCCAAATAATCACGAGACAAAAAGACTACAAATATTCCCCATGACAAAACCAAGATTTCCTCCTTCATATTTCAGATCATTATACTCTACAACAAAATATTAAACTGCTATTTTATTGAGTGCGTTTCTCATTGTAAATTATATCACAAGTACAGTTGAACTCAAAATTTCACAAAATAGAACTACTGACAATCAAATATTATATATAGGGCAATTAAGTTTTGTTTTATTGTAAGCCTCATTAGAAAACAACAAGTATTATAGTAAGACAAATAATTTGAGGCACAGAGTATGTCTCTTACCCAATCAGAAGGACAGAAGTTAACAGCTTCAGCAAAGTTGTAACCTTGATTAAAGCCAGCATGGTAAGCTCGTGGGAATGTTACAACAAATTCACCAGCATGCTGATTGGTGCGGTTGATCTGAAATCAGTCAATCAAATTGATTATTTAAAAAAAATAAGAAAATCCTCTATCACTTCCTCATCATTTATTTTGAATTAATTACCAACAAATCTATCATAAACAATAATCTAAACTACTTCATTTAGCTTTAAGTATAACCTACACCAGGACTTTGAAAAAAATCAAAGTCATGTGCACAGAATTTAAGTTAATTATCTTCAAAAATTCATAACCAATACATTTTATTCCTTCATTAAAAAGACATTCAAAGTATGAAATAGCAAAACAATGTCTCTACTTCATACGCAAACTGGAAACTATTTAGATTCATCCATCAAAACCAACGTTCATACAAATTAACATACCTATTCTATAGTATGTGGTACTTAATATATATGTACATACCTGAACACCTTTCTTCATGAGTATATTAGGATTCATTATGGTCGTTAACTGATGGAGTAAATCTGGAGCATTTTCAAACAATTCTGGTGCCGACTGTTTCATTGCATCTTCGAACTTTTCAGCATCATGACCCGATACCCCATACCAAGTCTTCGGTTCTCCCCTAAATTGTAGAAATAGTGATTATAGGATTTTTATCAGGAACTAAATGATTTCTGCTTTATGAATCCACCTCATTATAAAATTGTCAATTAAACAAATGAGCACAACAGTTCAATCTAACTCGGAATGGACATTGTCTAACTTTGCTTAATGCGTAGTACCTTTAATTTGGTGCATTAGTAAATTTATGAGGAGACAAGAAAATAACATGAAAATGGGTAATGAATTATAAGCAAAGAGAAGAATAATTTATACCAATTTCCATTGATTTCAACAATTAATTAATCTATACATCACAGAGAAAAAATGGTTCACTAAAGGTAAAATGAACATTGACATACATATTGACTACTTTCAAAACACAACCATTTTATGAGACGAATAGATCCGTACAATCATGTTCAGTACATAAATATAAAAAACAAAATTTTCAAGCGAAAGGACACAAATAGAATCACAGCAGTGTATTTGACAGCTCACTTAATGATATTGATTGGAAATTCAGAAAGTTGCGGAAAAAATCATATAAAAACATAGAAGCGAACATGTATCATGTCCATTTGAAATCGTTCATTACATCTAGCTTTTTCAACATAGGTACACTATTGGACCAACAACCAAGGTCATTTGGAGACTTATCCAGCTTTAATAGTCAAGGAAGGCCCCAGGCGTATGCCTAGAAAGAACCATCAACCTTCCATAAGCTAGCTGGACAGCTTCCTCACACATTATATCCAAAAAATATCTTAAATATTACATAATAAAAAACTTTAAATAAGAAATTTAAGACACTTGGTAAGACTTTGTTTATACATTGATGCCAGAGAATTACTACAGATATACTGACATTAATAGTTTACTAATAGTTTAGAATTACTACAGGCTTACCAGTGTAAATAGTTGATGGAATAACTCCAATGATCTTCATTATGCCAACAAAAACTAGAGAAACACATTCCCACATAACACCAAGGTACCTGGATAATATATCAATCATTTATAATTAGACAGAGAAATCAATTAAGTATATTATTAACCCAATTTGGGCAAGTTATATTGAAATATTAACCCCCTCAGTAACATTGATAATCTAGATAATTAACACAGATATCTAATGAAAATTTAATTATACCATATCAGATCAAAATACAACAGGAAACAATAAGAGCTAGGAATAACCTTCCTGACATGTATAATAAAATATTCCTACCGAAAAAAAATGGTTGGGAATTATTAACAATTAACAAAAAGTTATGTTTTGGTTTGAAGAAAACTGCCATTATTTAACTACATGAATGACCAATAGATAAAATCTTCATATACAAAGAAACTTCCATTAATAGACAAACTATAAGTGAACTAGTTCACCTTCATTCCTGAGATGTCTGCGTTGATGTTACATAAGACAGAAGCCTCTTGCACAGGTAAGTTATTCAGATTCCAACTTGAATTCATATATTCCTGCAAGGGAAACACACAATACAATAGACAAATGGTGTTAAAACAAAATGACAGAAAGCTGCAAAGAAAAAAACATTTACAATGATAGTGAGTGTCAGTGACTAACATATATATCTGCATAATCTCAATAAACTCCACATTCAGAATATGTCCGATTTGAATTTCTGGTTTATTTAATTGAGTATACATCAACATTTTAGTAATGTTCACTAATGTATAAAATCAAATTTGTACTTCAACCACATCTTCACTACATATATCATATCAGATATCATTTGCAGTGATAGCATTTGTTGTAATTGTTGGTAAAGTTTTCTAAAAAAAATGAAGTTCAAAGAAATATGTACTGCACTACTACTGCAAATAATGCAAAAACAATTCTACACAAACCTGTTTCTCTTAATTGATTTTATACATGGATGCAAAAAACCTAATATCTACAACTGGTTGAAAAAGAATACCTCTACAAGACAATCTGTTACCTCGTCTTCCGCAAACAATTCTTTGACTGCTTTTGTTGGAAATCCACTACCCTGATCCATGGCATGTATGTCTGCACCATACTGAACAGCTATGTCTTCCTCCAAACAATTAACGAGACGCCAAAATTCTTTTTCGACCATCTCACATGGTACCATCTAAAACAAGAATCAACGATATAATTATCGCAAGGTTGGTCTGATTCATAATTAATGTTAATATTTATACTCTAACCATGAAAATAATTCTTTTTAATACACAGTAAAACTTAACTTTGCAAAAACTTTAATATTAAACAATCTCATTTATAACCACTAATTAGTTTTTAAAACTGAAAGCCACTTTATATTATATTATATATTTATACAGTGAAGCAGTATTCTTTATAACGTAAATCTGAGGTTATAACGTGGTCAATACACGTCAAATTCTTTCCAACTTTTAATCCAGGAGAGTTACACTTACATGGACAGGCATGTTGAAGTAGTTGCTTTTGAAGTTGTCAGCCATTTCTCCAAATGATTGTAATGAGAATTCTCTCTTAGATTGTTCAAATCCGTAAGGATCTTGTGGTTTACTGCAAGCCTGGAAATACACAACACATTAACAATTTAACAGTTGACTTCCATTAACTGATGCAGTAGAACAGTAGTCTCATTAGGATTTAAGATTATAATAAAATCTAAATTTAGCAATAACAACTGTTTCAAGTGCTTTGGCAAGGGATGCAATATTCTTATTCATTTAAATTATTCTATAAAACAATTATTTCCAAGATAAGAGAAAATAAATGATCCCAACATGATACACAAGTCAGCACTCAAATTCTCATTATCAGTCATAAAGCATGTAAATGAATGAAGATTAACATGATTATAATCAGCAACATTTTCATTCAATTTCAATTACACATGAATTTTCTACATAAATCTTTACTCTCATTCTTGAAACATGGAGATTATCTGCAAAACATACAGAGTAGAACCAGTGGATATTATTTGTGTATGTGTCATGTGAAAAACTCCTATCATACTAAATATCTTTATATGATCATTTATAATTATTTACGTACCTGCTGTATACACTTAGGACACCTCCAGTCCCCTTTAGGGATCTCAGCAAGAGGAGGTATAAGACAGTAAGTATGGAATGCATCATCACATCCATCACACAGTAACATATATTCCTCCCCATCACCACGACCACATGTATGACAGTAATACAGATCAACCTGAAAGATACAATACATATCCATGAAAGCACATAGCATCCCTCTGTTCATAAATGTTACTGAATGAATGAAGTATAATTACATGAGTGACAGTCGAAAATTTGGAAACAGGAAAACTTAACTTCAGTGTCACAGAAACAATAAAAACTGGTAGTGTCCAGGACTAGCGAAAGATCAGAAATTCTTGTATATTCCAGAAAACTTTAACCCATGTAAATGTATCAAACATATAACTTAACATAGATGAAGGTCAATACAAATACATAAAATTATTATGAAAAACTTATGTTTCTATGTCCATTTGATTGAACAATTACCATACATCAACTCTTATACTAGATTTTCAATTATGAATTTGACTTTACAAAAACGTTTTCTACATTCAATTTCACATATTCAATAATCACTTCATAACAATTTCCCAAACATTTAAGTAAATTAAAATTCATAATTGTATGATACTAAACATCATCTACAATGAGTAATGTCCTGAACTTCATCTTTTTGATGATTGATTGTTTCTAAGGAATCATGTTTTTTTAGTAATCTTATCAGAAAATGTAATTCTATCAATACTAGTCTTCATAACTACATTGGGATGTAAATTTGTTTGCAACATACAATATCACTGATATATTTACATAGGTGTATAAGCCAGGGTTTGTTTGCTTGTTCCGTGTTTTCATCTTCTTACTATCTTTCACTTCCACTTTTTCTTCAACTAAAGACAAAAACATAACATTTAATAGAAGTAACACATAAGGAAAGATGTAATGTATACAGATATATCAATTTTAAATAATGGAGATCAAGTAATTATTATGGCATAACAATTAAAATGACTGACTTAAAATTTGAAAAGATAATTTCATACTGAGCCAAACATACCTTCCTCCTGGCCATCTTCCAATTTAGGTAAGGCAGCTTTAGGTCCAGCCCCATGAAACTGTAACTTTCTTAATTCTGGATTCTTATTATAATCGATTTGCGGTTCCTGTAACAGAGAACAACATTTAACTATCACAGATACTGACCTAACCGATTCACCATGGCATTGATTTCCATGAAACATGTCACATTAATTTATACAGTTGAAATTCTAACAATCCACATGAATATTTATTTCCCTTGAGTGAACTTGTCATATGAATTAAACATACCAAAACAAGAAAATAATTACATTTCTAAGCAATAATATCCATTCCATTTGCAAGTAAAAGAAATATTCACATTAACTACTAATATCAATAACAGCAGGAAAATATAGTGACAAGCTTAAGTAAACCATAATATAATTGTTATACAAACTGAAAGAGAAAGCCTATAATAAATTTCTCAAACCAAAAGAAATGTTTTCCATCACTAACTAACAATCATTAACAATTATCAATAAACACATTTCACTAAATAACATTCACTATTAAGCATGTCGTGACCTGTATTGCTAGCTTAAATTAATGACAGTCTTTTTTCAACAACAACCAATGAGCAAGGATTTCACGGACACAGGTTTGTTGCGTCCCTGACTTGATATTCAGCTGAGGGACTCACATTGAGAGTGACCACTGTATCCTTGGGACCCCTTCTGACTCAGAATTTGCCCTTGGTTTTTTCCATGAGGGAAGCTCAAAAATCCCAAAGGATCCCTAAAATGTTAGAGATGGGAGTCTCGAGGACCCTTGGGAGAAAAAAAATCTTAGGGAAACCCTAAATGAGCCATGGTTATTTGGCAACTTTCCAGCTTTAACAGTGGAGGAAGACCTCAAGCTTACACCTGAGTAGAAATACTGACCTCTAAGCAAGCTGGACAGCTTCCTCAATTTGGTCCTGGGTGGGATTCAAACACACAGGGGTAAGGGGTTAGTGATTGCAAGTCAAGGACTATAACCACTTGACCATGGAGGCCCCTTAACAATAAGCCTGGATTGAGTCTTAATCCAGCAACAAACAACTGACCTGTTTAATTTCCTTCCTTTCCATTTTTGGAATTCTCTTGTAGCTACCACTGGCCATCTTGGCTTCTATACCATGAGGTTTATAGTCTGTGTCAGCAGGATTCTCTACATCTTCAGGAATCTTCAAGTTCTGAAAATAAAGTTTACTGCCAGTCTGAGCAACCTTGGTAACCATAGCAACCATATATGCGTAATCACAATTCATCATTTCTCAAGCATGAACATAAACAACTTGTTCCATCATTTACCATTTAAACATGAATCACTCATTCATTTCTAAATGAATAATAATAATAATTTAAAACAATGAGCACAACCCCAGATGAAACTGTTTAGCTCATACACTTACTTGCAAATATGAGTGAATAGGAGTTTATTTCAGTGAAAACTGCTCAGTAATTTGATAAAAAACATCTGTCATTGCCAAAGGACATGCATGATAAAGATAAATGGGAAATTTAAACCATCACTTTACAAGTAGAAACTGGATTAAAAGTCATGCATATGATATATAGGAACAATAATAAATACAACTTGGCTGCAAGTCAAATGAATAAGAAGGATTCAAGGCCTCCAATTTTATACATGTAATGATGACACTTGCTGCTGGAATATCATGATAATTCATATTTTTAGATATCATTATTACAATGCAAAAACTGATTGTATTGATCAGCAATCAAATACGCCTTCATATCAACATTTATAACATGTAGCAATTATCAAATATTTTACCAACATGATGTGTACTAGTCATGTGACTCATAAATTTATAGAGATATTTTCAAACCTTACTTAACTACGAACCCTTAAAACTTGCTTAAAATCTTATGCATGTATCATGTATATAAATTATAATTCAAATCAATTTGCAACTTTTTTGTAATTTGTTATAACAATTTGTAATTTCATAATAATTATAAACTATTTTAACGCTGTGAAATGTGTAAGTTTAAACATAGACACTATCACTCATAAAATAAGTTAATGAACAATGATACCTTGCTGGAAAAATTGATATGATAAAATACACTGTAAGTGTAATATGATTACCATAATTATATGATAAACTACAATATATATAAACACAAATGATACAGCAAAATGAAAATATAGGATTTCTGTGTTTGTTCTTGAGGGAAAAGTACCATAACAATTTCACATAACATGAACCTAATAAGTTGTCATGTGATAACAATGATTTTGGATCCCTAGAATGAAGCAAAATGTTCCTTTTATTTCATATTATGTAAATTTTCTGAGAAATAAAACAGTTTATTGAACATGTCTATACATATATTGAATGTTAATTTCACTGCCTACTAACAACAAGCTTCCAATATTTGAAACTAGTTTTAGCAAAGGAATCCATAAGAAGTCATGAAATATTACAACATAATTCCCCACTAATTATGTTCTATTACATCATTTTCTATTAGGGGACTCAGTTCTGATTTCTTTGGACCACAATCATGCAATACAAGAATGTTTGACTGTAGTCCAACAGAGATTTTGGGAGTGGTCAGCATAAATCAGCAGGTATAGTATATTATGCAGACAGTACACTGTTCAAAAACTGTATGTTCAGTCAGTGATTCAGTCAGACAACTACAATGAATAATCAATCACTGTACAGGTCACCAAGAATGCCACAATATTTACCCCATTTGAATTAGCTCATATATGAATGACAAATATCCAAGAAAGGGATCAACAAATACGAAATAGTGAATTCTGCCAATGAATAATACAGTTGAGTAAAACTGAAAATATTAGGTAAAGCAATCCCTCTATATCTAGCATATACTCACAATGTATTCCATCGAAGACTCATTCTTAAAATATAAAAAAAAATATTCCAAGAATCCTTTCCATAATTCATGAACATGTTACAACTGGAAATATTTGCCATTTCAGAAATCATTGAATTCCATGTCGCATATACCAGTGATAAGTTCATTATCAGTGTGAACGTAAGGCTGCATAATTCAGTGTACTAAAATCTGTGGCAGAATTATCAATAAAGGTCTAATAAGGACCAGTCTTTTATTTAAACAGTAACTTGATGGAACAATAGATGAAAGAATAGAACTTGAGTCTAAGCCAAAATAATTCATCTCCGTCCAATCTGGAAGTATTATTTCAGCTGCATAATATACTGGTAGTAAGACTAGGAATACTCGCCATCATTTTCCTTCATGTATAACAGCTTGAAACTAATGAACCATATACATATTAAACAATAGTTGAGACTCTTTGGGGAGCATCGAGATTAAATTCAAGTAATATACACTAAAAAACATGAGCATTTATCTTGTACTCAACAACCATCAGTGAGTAACTTGTTTTTTTGGGGCATAGATTTGGGGCTAAAAATCAACCCCATTCCCCTGTCTGAAAAGTATAGTATTTCCTAAATATCAAAAAACATTCTCTTTTACTTTAATTGATTTTTTCTTGAAGACATTTTTCATAAAAAAAGACAGTAAATTGACATGTAGAATAGCTCTTTCATCTTTCACCACCAAGCTTATAACCACAGGTATTTGAAATAAAACCAAATTTTAACTCAATAGGCTACTTATACCTTTTAGGTATTAGAAGGCTACGAGCTAAAATTTGTTATGTATCAAGTACCCGTACTTACAACTTATTCTTAATTAAATTTATGACTGAGGATATGTATGTCTCGTCATGTCATGTCATTTTTCCCCCTAATTCCCTTCAAGATAATATTTTTCCCCTTTCTTAGAACCCAACCACCTTTCCCCTACAAGTGAAAAAAAAAAACATTGGTTACAAACAATGTTGTATAATTAGATACATACTGCTGCCTCTAAAGATGCTCCTGTCTTGAACAAATAGTACGGGAACAGGACTCTCTCGTAGTGACTTTTAAGGGTTCCACCAACACCCTTACCGCTCTCATACCCCATAGAGGTGGCCACTTTAGTCCAACGTCTGTCATGTGAGATAGACTCCATTCCACCTTCATTTTCGACAGTCTATAATGTGAAATCATACAAATTACAATGTAAGTAAATACTGATCTAATGCCATGGAAAACAACAGTTAGCTTTTACAATAGTTACTTGTCTCAGAACATTTCAATTTTGATGTGTAATTTTGTTATAAGTTAATAATTCTTACAATATTTTATGAAAAGAACAAAACAATTACTTAAAGCACAAGACAGTCATTTCTAAAATGTTATTTAAATTTACAAGTCATTCATAATCATACAAGTTAATCTTCAGACTTTGCAGGAATAGCTGAGAGCGACAATCATGATGATTACATGACATTCATATTCTAAACCCTTACAATTTATTATTGCAAGGCTTTTTTTCCTTCCATAGCAAGGGCTGTTTATAGGTGTCTTCCCCTCACGAAAAATCCTTAAATTTGTGCAGATTTCCCCTAAAATTCAGTTTGCATCAAGCTTTTTCTTCCCCTTCTGCAAAAATACTGTGTTATTTTTTCCCCAAATTTAAGAAAGACCCCTTCCCCTACCTGTGGAAAAAAGCCCTGTATTGTACATACCAAATAAAGATTATGCATACAAATGCTTTGAAAATGACAAATCCTATTCCTACCTTGTATAAGTCATACAGATCCAGTAACTTTCTCTCAACATGTGGAATCTTCAATGTACTGCCCTGTAACTCCCAGAACTTTGCTAACTGGTCCAAAAAGTTCAACTTAATTCGAGATTTAGCCTGTCAAATACATCAATAATTTATTCTATAATAAATTTGATGAATTGTCAGCAAATATTGATTCATTAAACACTTTCTGTCTAATTCGTCACATTCATTTTACAACATATTTTATGAGTAAAATGAATAAATAGCAACAATTATATAAATAATAAGATAATATTACAACACCTAAAATCAGTGGACCAGTTCCACCAATTTTTCATGTATTTATTAAAGATGTTGCCTTTTCTGGATATAATTACTGGATAGCAACAGTTAGCAAAAATTTTCTGATGCTTTAGTATTGAATGAATACATTTATATGGGAATAATATTCACACAAAAGGTCAAAATTATATGATAAACTATTACTTGGCAGTCAGATTAATGCATGACATTCTATGTTTACTTACAGGCTAAGTATTAATACACCTTTATCTAATAAATATGGAATCAAGTATTTGGTAACAGCAGAACAGATCATAAATTGATCAAGAACACTACTGACACCAAGTTGAGGGTAAAAAATGACCCTTCAAGGCTTGACTGATGAAATATGAAAGTCAACAAAATTTCTTCCTAATTTTATTGCAAATTTGACCCTTTGATACAAAGTCTCAAGAGTCAGGGGCCTTATCTTACTGATTTCAACAGTCAAAATGCTGTTTCAAGAGTCAAATGAATGCCCTGTATATTAGAACATATTTTCTTTGAGAATTATCATTGTTATAAACTAAAAATCAGATATTTTAATATTCTGTGTTGAAACAGAACAAAACGAACTTCAAAAATCACATTGAATTGATCAAATTAATCAATGCCAAAAAATAATCCACAGAATTTAATAAGGGACATATTTTAGAAACAGGTCTTCAATGATAAAAAAATGATATAAAACATTGCACGATGCCGCAGGTGAAATGTATCTTTAACTTTTACAAATAAATTCAAAACAAGCGTTCTAACTACAATAGTTATAATAAACAATAGACTTGAAGTCATTGTGATTTGATAAAAGTCAAACTTCAAAAGACACTACTTCAAAAAGTTTTAAAAGAAATGTAAATGAACTTCATGGAAAACATTAAAATGTTCTGTACATTTTTCTACAATTTATCATGTAGTATATGTATACAGAGATGGACATGGATGAGTTACATATCTATTAAATTAACTTTATTTTTAATTCTTATAAATGAGAAACAAAAATCTATGGAAATTGATGAAAAATGAAAATGCTCTGAAATTAAATGCAAGCAAATCAAAAGATGTGTAATAATACTAACATTTCTCATGTTTGACCAATCTAGAAAAGCAATAATCAAGTTGTATTCATGAATACTTTTTTCCCTAATCAGTTCATACCTGTCTGAGCATGACCAATAAACAGACAGACACAGTGTGGCAGCCATCTTGAATAAATTCATTCATGACCCAAGTACAATCTGTGTTAGTGATTAGCACAGTTTTATCTAATTATGATTTATAATTTCATCAGAACTGAGTCTGAATACTTTTCCATGAAAAAGCTACAATTATTGTAAACATTTAGTGAATACTTTAGTGTAATGTCAACAATCAAATGGTCCAAGGTAAAATCATGAACAAATGATATTGAACAGGGCAATATAACAGAGAAATAAGTCAAACAATCATGAAAAATATGAAGATACAGTTTATTTCTTGGGTATCAAAAAAAGGACAGTGTATATATTTATTATATAAGATCAAAACATAGTCCCTGTATTAGGGCTAGGGCATGGCAACTTGCCAAGTTAAACAGAAGCCAAGTTTGCCAAGAGAAGAAAATTTGCTGGTCACAAAATCCTAAATCAATTGTGATCTTTAGATACAATAATAAAGTATGACAGATAGCTCAATCAACATCAACATAAAAACTAGCATGATCCATAGTGCAAGTTTATTAGCACTGAAGTATCAATGCAATCATATTACAATACCACATGGACTCAAAAATAAGTGATCCCATCGCATTAATGATCAAATCCCAAAAAAAAGCGTTCATATTGCAGTAGGTTTATATTCTGCAAATTAAACAGACATTCTAAGCAACACAACAAACAATGAAAGAGAAAATATGTTACCTCTAATTCATTCAGACGTTGCACTCGAGGAACAAATCGGAACTTGTCAACATCAACAGCAAAAGGTGGTTGCCAATCCTAAAACAGTAAGTTTATCCTTCCATAATCAACATTCAACACAATCTAATCCTTTTTTTATTTTGTTTCACAACTTACATTACATAAAATGACAATTTTGGGTACTTGGGCGTGTCTGTTGAGCAGTTGAACATAGTCCTACATTAAATGTTGCATGCTTCTATGCATGAATTGGACATCTATACTTATTTTCAATCATTCAATTAACATGACAAGAGTAACTACATTTCTCTCAAGAAAATTCAAACATAATTTAGTTTTCAAAGTGATATTTCACAATATGGAACCAGGCATGAGACAAATAAATTACCATAAGAATAACAACAGATTTTAATTTCAAAGAAGAACAAAATGACCTTGTCATTGTTTCAAACAAATATTTTAGATACTGAAGTCCTATCATCGTCAGTCCACAAATTTAGATTACCTGCTTTCAAAAACATGCATATAAATTGGTTTTTGTCTTGTTTTTCCATTTTAACTTTTTTACCAAGTACTTACACTAATTTTATTTTGAAATGCTGAACATTGTCTTTATAAAAATGACAACATGACCATATTTATAGAAGCATGTGATATGTCAAACATAGTAGATGAATAAAATAATCTCTTTAATCAGTCAGCAGTATTCTGCATATTTTGTATGTAAAAAAAAATTATGTAAGACGCAATTAAGTCCATAAGGTCATGTGGAAAGAATTAAAGTCTAATGGGTCTTAATTTAGGAACTGATGCATCCTAATTAAGAAGTGCGCAACAAATGGTCAAAAACAGGAGCAATTTTCCAACAAAGTGTTTTTAATGAAATTTTTAACAAAATGACCTAAACAAAGGACATCTACTAATTTATGTTGTTTTGACACTAAGTAGAAGAGTTCCATTAAGATAGTGTCTTTTCAACACAATGACACTTTTGTTTCATTTAATAGCATTTCATGATCACAAAAATGAACATAAATCATTATGTGATAGTTTGGCACCTATATATTGAAAATTGAGACTGCTACACCTCAGTGGGCAGGGCAAAATAGGCCTGTGCCTGATCAAGTTAGCAATAAAATAATCCAGTTAGTTTCACTAAATTCACTATAATATGATAAATCCACGTCCTAACATTTATTTCTATCCATATTCCAATGTAGAAATGATTTGCACACATTATGAGCCATAAATGATCAAAATCCGTCCGAAATTAAGTGAGATACACGTAATTTAGTGAAACACTTCCAATCTGTCCACCATGACTTAGCCAACAAAGCGACGCCATCTTAGTTGAATTTGCACGCACGTAACATGCTGAGACTTCTCATCGTTTTTCTCCAGATTCTCTCACAGATGCACATGGAAACTTTGACTTCAATTCAAAGAGAAAACAATGCTTAAATAAAAATTATTAACCTTTGGTGGTTTTATCTTGCATATTCCGAATTTTTCAGCAATTGGTTTTATTTTCGCTATGTACGCAAGGGAATCGGCAAATTCTTCTTCAGTCGGCGTGAAAACCGGAGCTTCTGGAGGAGGTACGAAGTTGACATACGGATCGTCTAAGTCTTCCATGTCTGGTATATATGTGTCTTAATCCTGAAGCATAATCCAATCAGTTTTAATCATTATCCACAAAAAAATTCTCAACGTTACTATCAATTCCATAAACCAAAACACAACACCAGATGGAACCTAACAACACACCAAGTTTGACAGGCGGAAGTTAGTACAAAATGTAGTGCTAGGGGTCAAATGTTAACATCTTTATATGTTGTTTTGTGCTACCTTTGGCGATCCTTTTCGCTACCATACTATATTCGATTACAATTCAGATTCTTTCCATGGAATGACAAGGAGCATTAAATAAATAAACTGCATGTATATTATTCGGCGCATGAATATAGCACTTGTGTAACCTGATTGGCCAGCTAAATAAGGATGCCAACGATATAAATAATATTCGCTATAATTATTTTAATGAATGTTAAATCGCCGTTTAAAAACTTCAGTATTTATTACCAGAAGTTCACCAGATTTTGCATGATGTAAAACAACAAAATATTTCATTTCGATATCCGCTTATTTTAGCTATATGTACGTGAAATGGAAGCAGACACCATTGTGGACATAGTCTGTGTACGTCGTGCTAGCCGAAAATAGACATACCATCAAGAGTTGTCGTTACTTATCATTCACATATAATCTCTGTCAACGTCTGAAGTTTCCTTTACTTTCCATTTGACACTAAAATGCATGTTTTTTTGTTTCTCTCTTGTGTGTGCAAATGTGCAAAAACTTGTGGTGATAAAGTTTCTCGATTATGTCTAACTTCTGCGTTTTGTTCCGTTTAAGCGATTGGACTTTGTTACTAGATCGATAATTACCGTAAACACGCACTTTTCGTCAATTAATAGTGCAATTGATAAATAAAATATTTTCTGTGATTTTCTGGTAAATAATAACATCTTTTGTCTCCAACGTACTGTACAAAAGAAATCGTATTACTTAGTTGTAACATTAAATGGAGTTTAAATATAAAAAGTATTAAAATTACCTATATAAATATAAATAACTATATTAATATAGCTTTCAAAACGACTTCATTGCGATATATCGAGTACAAATTATGCCTGTAATACAATATTAGACATATATACGCACGTCACACAATACATGTAATAATAATTCAACCACTTGGTCAGTCTGAATTTTCCAAAATTTGTCATTTTCTATCTTTATTCAATAACGGAATCTTAATGTATAATATGACATAATGTTATACCTCAACATTCTCAAAACATGCGTGGCAAAATATTTTTGGGATCGCAATAACAATAATACGATCATAAAGCGTTTCTTCAACGCGGCTTCATTCAACATGCATTTATTCGGGACTTTAACTTGCCTGTAGCATATACGCTTTTACATTAGTAGTTGTCTCCCCTTACGATGTACATATAACTACATGTACCTTAAATCAGAACGTACCACATGATGATGGATATTAAGCTTAAAGGTGTTTTTCTCTCGTTATATTTCAAGTTCGGCACGTTTCAATATCGTCGTCAAAACTGAGTTAGATTATTTTGTTCGTGTACTATTCTTAGTATACTTGTCCTGAGAAAAAGCAAATTCTGTTCTGAACTGACATATAGCAGGACAATTTAGTCATGTTCTAAATGGATTAATGTATGATTCTTCATCACAATAAAGTAAATGTTCCATCACTTACTATAGTATAAGTATGTTTAATGGCATCAATATATTGTTCATACAATCTGAGACAATTATACACATATGTGTATAATGGTCTCAGATACAATATGAACAACATTTAGAGTACATACATGAATTATGAGAGTTGATCAAACAGTTCGTGTTCGTGTATTAGAACTTTGTTCTGAAGATGTACTTGGTTATCTGTTGGTGAGTTCATGTCTTTTTATCAAAATTTAAATCCCTCACCTTAGCGATGATATACTAAGGAAATCTACATATATGCACGCAAAAATGCCTTTGATCAGCCAGCTATAACAAGAAATGTCTTTAAAAAAGACAAACAGAGTAGGAATAAAAAATAATTTTGTTGTTTGATGTTATTTACACTGTTGAAACTAAATGTACGATTTTTGCTGTTTTTCATTCCTATCTGCATGAAATTCCTGACGATATGCATAACTAGGCCATAAAAACGCGTGGTTGATGTTTACAATCGACCGCAGAGCAATGAATAAAGCATCTTTAAAAATACTACACAAAAGTAGTTCTGCAAATAGTTGCATCATTTGTTTCTTGCATATCCTGACCATATGCTAAACGCATTATTTTGAAAAATAACCGTATCAGTACTGATAGAGTGGTAATGTTGTAAAATATTCTTAAAACTCGACAATTACACATGCGGATTAATTAATTTATGCGGCACTATAATTCTGAAAGCAAATGCGTAAAACCCGGAACAAGGAATGTACTACTATGACGTTGAGGATTCCAATTTGTACTAAATAATTATTGTATTCTGTGATCGAATATTAAATGCTGTTCACGACACACAATGAGGAACTGAGTTCATATCAAAGATAAAATGCAAAGTATTTGTCAAGAACGTGTGTATAACTTTATTTCGACCACTTACAATACAGTTTCGTACATTTTAACTTAACAAATTTTCCAAACGAAAAAAAGTACACATGAAACAATTGCAGATCCACTGTAAAATGACGTGGCCTTATTTCTTCCCACCCTTGAAGATTTTATTTAATAGATGGAAGGATTTCCTCAGATATATTAATAAGTCATTTTCGCGCTAATGAAATTATCCAATAGAACGAGGATTTTCCTCTTAATCATCAATACGTCATGCCAAGAAATGTCGGTCAAAACTGAACTTAGACAGCTACGCCGACAATCTCTATCCAGATTTGTCGTTCGTTACCCAACACATACATCTCTGTCAACGTCTGGAAAGTAGTTCAAAAACACGTGTCCAGGTCTCCTTTAGTTTCAATCTGATACTCAGAATTACGCTTTTGTTTCTCTAAATGTACATTTGTTGTTATAATTTTACACGATAACCTTCGACTTCTGCGTTTCATTTCCATTTGAGCAGCGTAACTCTGTGACCTAATTACCAAAAGTAAACAAATACTCTCCGCCGAGAAATAGTGCACTAGATAAATAAAATAATTTCTCTGATTATCTGGTAAATTGTAACATGTTTTGTCTCGAATATATTATGCAAAAGAAATCGCTTCACTTAGTAGTAAATTTTGAACCATTCGAGGCTTTATTTCTTGTTTTACGAGAATCCTGTAAAATGTTGAGACGTTGACAGAGATGTATGGGAGAGATAACGAACGACAACTCTGGATAGAGATTGCTACGCCGAAAGAAAAACGAGTCAGTGAAATAAACACGAGCCGAAAAATGAATTCGCGAAATATATTTGCAATCATCGTATATACATACACGGTGTGCTTGTACCACGTGACTTTTTGGTAACGCGACAAGTAAAGTTTATCAAGAGACCGCTCGATTCGAAATCTTCAACTTCACATAAGTTCATTATTTCTTTATCAAATACGACCAAATAAAGCGAACGCAAAGGCCAAAAGTGTGAACCACAAGCGCCGACATGTACGTAATGTTTTTTTTTGTAAGATGAACAGTTTTTATCTGAAAACGCAAAATTTTGTTCGGCAAAATACAGTTTTCAAAAAAAGAAAAAAAAACATTACATTGCGCTTGTAGTTCACCCTTTTGGCCTTAGCCTTCGCTTTATATTTGGTCATATTCGACAAAGAAATAAGAACGTAAAGTTCGAGATTTTGAGTCGAGCGATTTGTTGATAAACTTTGCTTGCTGTATAACAAAAAAATGACGTCAAAGTCACGTGGTATGGGTACTCTGCCCTGTGAATGAGTTTTCGAAGAATGAGCACACAATGAATAAGCCTACTAGCAATATGTAATTACGAAATTACTACATCGTGCTAAAAGAGTGTTTTGTTCATGTTTTCATTCTATGGAGTGATAACTATATTTGTACAATTTGTTAAGAATGGGACATACGTATTCGATTACAATGATCATGCTGGAACAATCTGTGAAACGGAATGGCGACGCCACGGTGATAATTAGCATTCGAACTTACAATAGATTAGATCAGTATCCTATCAGTTATGGTAAATACGTGTAAAAACATATTATGATGTTTATTAAAGATCAAATGGTATACGTGTAGTATATTGTGTGTTATTTATCTGACCATTTCGTCAAAGCTCTACGTGAGTCATCGTTCGTAAATTAGTTCGTTAAAGGTAGACGCTGCGATTTTTGAGTTTTGTGTCTATTTGGTTTGAACCAATATACATGAACAAATTTTGGGTAAAGGGCGACCTGCGTTTTAACTAAAACGTTTAAATATAGTAATGTATCCCGCACACTTCTAATTTCGTGTTGAGAGATCTGTCTACGGACATCGTCTTTGTAATAAAGCTAAAGTGGTCCAAACTTAGTCAAAAGACCAATGAAATAATTCCTCCGGTAGAAACAGTGGTCAGTCAGATGAATAGGCATATGTTAAATAAACAAAACAACATCATTCACGCGTCTGTAATATTGATAACAACCATTGAACTTTCCCGTCGGATAAATTTCTCAAAATAACAGCTGTAAAACGCCATATATGTGACAAACAGTATATGCATTCAATTATTTAGCAAATAAACGTAAAATCGATAAAACGGTTTTATCCGATATTGTCGCTCTGTCCGCCTTTGTCAACGTTTTCTCGAATTTGTCATTAAAAATCATGTCATGATGAGAATGAGTCTGGTCGTCTATCTTTAATTTAGATGATTTTTTCATTTGATGTATTCGAAATGTGTTAATTTGCATAAACTTATAAGTATGAGATTGTGATCAGTTGTCATCATTGATACGGATTCTTGGAGTATCGCTGTTTGCATTCACTTTACTTGGAACCCAGAGACGGAAATAGTAAACACCTTTCTACACCTTATAAAAAAATCGGACGAGGCTAAAATGAATTCCACGGCAAACGAAAGTAGCAGTGATTCGTATACTGAAAATTCTTCAGCGGACTTATACATCGAAATCTATTCAACAACTGTTAAAATGATGTACCTAACAATTGGTATCTTTTCAGCTGTTTGCAGCACTTTTGCTATTATAATTCTCCATAGGACGAAACGAGTTCCAGATTCTGCGAAGTTTCTGTCGTCAGGGCTTCTGATTTTTGACTTTATGTTTATAACTCTCTCCACAACGAGGAAATTCGTAACTATCCCTGTTTACAATACGAACATGAATGTTATTTCAAATGCTTTTATACAGCTGGCTTACATTACTGTGGGACTTATGGCTTTAGAACGATTTGTTATGTTTTATCGTCCAATGTTGTACATGAAATTCTGCACCAAACGTTCGATCAGAGTGATTGCTGTGACAAGTTGGATCGCAACGGTAATTACATTCTACGCTGTAAGGTATGGGGTCTGCTATCTGAAGTTTGCTTCGATGCATACATTTACGAAAGCTGGACTTTGTAATCAAATTGTAACTATATATTACTCACTTCTTGTTGTATTAGTGTTGTCAATATCAATGTTTTGTTATTGCAATATATTCAGATTTGTGAAAAATCAAGCAACTGTTGATGGCAAAAATCTGTCATTCAGATCAACCGCATCATTGTTAAGGTCTTACAAGTCTACGTCATTGGTTCTTGTGTTCTTCTCAGTAATTTTGAGCACATCAATTGCTTACGTGATTATTCTCGTCTACATTCGGCAAATGGGATTAGGGGTTACCGAGATAAGAGTAGCATTGGATGGAGTGTCTATAGTGAACTGTTTTTTAGACCCTTTCTTATATGTATTGTGGTTTAAAGAGAGTCAGATGGAACTTTACAAAATATTATCTGTAATCCGCTGTCTTCAAACTAAAGCAGATCGAATGAGGTATAAGGTGTTCAGCATTGTGACCGTAGAAGAAAGACTTCGAAAATGCCGAGGGAATTCTTTGAAACATTAAGAGCTGACACTTTTTTTCTCGCAGCAATCATTCGCTGTCCATGAACTTATTGGAAGAAATATCTAAGAAAGCAGATAATTTTTACGCAGGGATGATGAAAAACTAATTTGTGATAGAACAAATATTGTGATCGTATTACAAACTTAGACGGTTGAATTCATTGCATGCAGTATTCCATGTGATAATAATTTTACTTTCTGTTCAAAGAAAGAGTAGAAAAGCATAGTTGTGAGTTAGCACTTGATAACAGAATAGCTCTCATTGTGTTATCCCACCGATAATGTTGTATAGCATTTCGCTATAAGCAACTGAAGATCAAAAATTGTATACACATGTATATAACTTTATAATGAAGTATATGATCGACTGTAATTAACCATTATATGTAATGTTATCTTGTATCTGTTTGCTGGGTAATTTCTTGTGCATAGAAATGCAATTGTAATATTCTTTACAGTGATCGTTACTCTTGTGTGTAGATAATATGATATTTAAAAAAAACTCAATGTGTTCTTTGTTACGGTAATTCTTATCGGAGTTTTGATTTATTTGTGCACGAAGACGGATCAGCTAATGTAGAAGATAAAAACATGCGTCTACGCATTGAATGCTTGAATATTTTTACAAAAAAGTTAGCTGTAGCTAACAGAGGAACAATGCAAGCACTGGTCAAACCGACAATATAACAGAATGTATAAGTTTAACTAGCACCTAGTACTGGAAACGCCGGTACCTTTAACATAAAAGCATAAAACTAATCAGAAACAAGTCATGTTTTTTAGCTGCTGTTTTGGCGACCGATGTTTGGTCGCTTTCCCAATGGCAAAACGTATGTTTCTGTCCCAATTGCAAGGCGAAAATTCCCAATTCAAAAGAGAAAAATCGAAAAACAAAGTAATTTTCGTCATTTTTACGTGTCTGGGGTCAGTTCAAGTGTTTATTGAATTTCTAAATCATTCAAATAACAATGTTATCAAAAACTTCTTGATAACTTTATGATAAAAATAAACATCATATTAGTTATTCTTTTATTTTTATTTGATTACGTTTTTTTTTACACAATGTGACATTTCCCAATTTTATCCAAAATGTCGCGAAAATTCCCAATCCTGGGGTCGGGTCAAGTTCCCAAAATGCTGAAAAACCTGCAAGTGATCTAATAATGTGCGTTTTTCTACGACACAAAGTTTTAAATGCACAGTGACATGCAGTTTCAAGAAAATATATTATCACCATTGGTATCATGTTTTTTTTTTATTTTACAATTCTAAACAAAACCCCATTTTTCACAGCATCACAATGTAACAGATTACACACAGACTAATGCCCTATGGTTTTACACGGGAACATTCCACAAGGACCTCATTGAAGATAAAAATACTTATACATATAAGTTATTACTAGTTAAATTATCGTCAGTTTATTATCCTCTTCACAGTCACATCAGATTCCTTATAAAAGGTTTATTTGTTGTCGCTAAATAAAATTAGCGCGTCTTACATGGCATATGTTATCGCATGATTTTCGTGGCAAACATCAATCGGCAGTGATTACCGATGCTTTGATTGAAAATACTTGTATTTTATTTACCATTCATGATGAAATAAATATCTGTAGTACCCGCCCTAACCAATTAACATGTTCGACTTGGTGACGCAATCTAGTGATCGAATTTTGAGGACCTTCGATGCACAAGCATACGCCCACGCAAGTGTGCAAAATTGCATTGAATATGGTTTATTACGCTAACAAAATATAAAAGGCTATACAAAATTAATGTATACATAGATATAATTGACACATTAATATAAACGTGGACTTTAGGGTCCACTTGTGCACGCTTAGTATACATGACACACGGGCAAATGTTGATCGAGTGGACGAGGGCGTTTCTCTGTGACAATTTTTTATATAAGACATTAAATTTCACTTTTCTCGCACTTCTGGTTCTCGCATCACGTCGTGAAATAGACAGCAGCTCACCGAATGTGGGGGAACGGGTTCCATGTTGTATTTGTAGATAAAAGAAGACATTTTAAGTTCACACCGGAAATGATGATGATAAACTGCGTAATAACAAATACAAAATACATGTAGTTCCATTATTAATACATATATATTGTTCAATGCAATGTCTTTCAATTATGGTTTCATAATTATCACGATAGTGTACAGTGTATAACATGTACACGTATTTCGTTGGTGTTAATGAATAATTGAGAAAGAAATTACTGACTATTGAAACGGGATACACAGCAACAATGATTGTAATACATGTACATGTATTTAATATACAAAATACAAGTACATAAAGGGCAATAAAAATGTAAGAAATAATCGCAAATGAAAATGTAAAACACATTCCAATGCAAATTAAGTTGTACATATTTACCAGAGTCATTTATTTGATATGTACATGTCCTTGTTACTACTTGCTTGTCTGAGTGAGAAAAACAAACGGTGGGGGATTTAGTTTGGAAACAGACATGCGAAAAATGGATGCAACATTCTGTGGTAGTTGTGTCACAGTTAGATTTTTCGCCCTCATTAGCATTTATTTGAAAGAAAATGAAATGTCGAATATACACAATACTAGATCGTTATTGTGACAATTTTATCCTTTTTTTAAAAAAAGGCTTCTTCAGCAAGACTTAGTATAAACGTTACAAAGCTGTTTGTGGGAACCTACGTTGTAAATGACGTATTTCGTAATGAATTATCTGTATTTCAAAACACTATCGCATTGTATCCTATCACTCCAAAGATTGAAGTTTTGTTAAAAGTATGCTGATATTACGATTAAAAACAATTAATAGTTTAAAGAAAATTATTATTAGGTAATTGAAATTTATAATCTTCAACTTTCTAACTCCACACTTTGATTCTGCATATAAATAATACATTGTTAGATACTGGTTCATTTTTGCTTAAGTTAAACAAAAATGAACTAGTATCTAACAATGTATTACTTGTATCAAAGTGTGGAGTTAGAAAATGATTAGTTGACACATTTAATGAACTTTATGCATATATAAATTTAACATGAAGAACTTTGTAATATTTATTGAATCAATATTGTCAGTCGCAACAAACAACGTTTGACATCAGTTTGTGTTCGTTGATAACGCATGTACTTGCTCGTTGCTCAAGCGTGACCGCCTAACTCATACGTGTACAATACATTTTTATAGATATATTTCATAATGTAGACATATGTTTCAATGGTTTCTATGTGCGAATCAGTCATAGGGTTTGCAAGCTTCCTAAGCGTATGAGTTGCGTGGGAAGTGGCCTGTAATCAGCGCACGGCAAGAAAATTAGCTCGTTCACTGTTGAACATTGAAGCAAGGTTGATTGTATAATTTGTTGTGGTATTACTGAACGAATATTACCGAATGTATAACCACTGAAACAGGGACTATATAATGAAATGAAATCTAATTATTAAGCATGATATCATTATTCATTTTTGCGGCACTCACCCCGAACCTCACAAAATCTTGTCTGCCTTCTTGAATACGCGCGATATCAGTTTTAAACCAGAAACTCTAGATAGTGTATAATACAACATATAGATTGAGAGCCTCTGCTAAAACAGGCATATTTGAATTATCAAAATATAATGCAAGTGATCAAGTAATCAAATAAATTATGCATTTTTGCGATCATTTTATCAAGTGGGATTCATTGAGAAACATGATGATGCATACAAACAATATCATAATTCAATACATCATTAAGATTTCATTTTTCAAGTAAAAGTGCACTGTATCCCGATCTGTAATAGTAGAGTGTCAATTGGTTGTGTACTTTATTAAACAATACGTTCTAAGAGTTATCATTGTGATCGAGACTGCTCTTACAAAGTACACGAGTTACCCTAAAGGAGACCAAGTTGAAGGGCCGAGTTGACTCTGTCCAACTTTCACGCGTTACGCGCATTTAGTCGTCGATTTAGCGGAATTTTCAAAATGGCGTCGGCTAGGTAGGTTCAATGTTTACGAATTTTTATTTTCATTATTTTGTGGTTTTGGTTTGTCGTGTACATATATTATTCATAAATTGACATAATAAAAGTATTGTTTTAAATGGTATTGCATGGAAATATTTGTATTTTACTTAAGGCTGGAAAAAAACTACGGTGATTTTTTGCAGGATCTGTCCGAACATGTTAAGAGGAAACTGAACAATTTTCGGATAGTTTGACGTCTAAAATTATTTGTTATATTTTAGTCCTGGTGGTAGCAGAAAAACGTCACCAAGTGCATCGCCTAGACGAAGTAAAGGTGACAAAATGAATTTGTCTGGCAAGTTTACTGGTTTAAAAGTTGATGATAATGATAAAATTCCTATGCCTAATATCAATGAAAGATTAGGTAAGTTGGATTAATGACATTTTGGGGTTCCAAAACACTCTCCGACTTCTAAATGAAATAAATAGTTTGCAAAAAGTTCTATATTGTATTAATTTTAGTATTTTACTCCGTCAAATGAGGTACCAGTAGAGCACAATATTGCTGATTTGGTTGTATTCACGATTAGTCGTTGAAGTGAAAAAATACTTCAAATTAAGAATTTTGGAAACTGATTTAAAATTGGATTCAAACTGAACATATGATAAAATTGATGGCACATCTGTTAATTCTAGATTCTTGCATGGTGGACTGTTATTGCCTCGTATTTGCGTAACTGGAAATTAGTTCTATAATAAATTGAAGTCCGACTCCTTGTCAGCTGCATTTAGTGGACAATGGTCTCCTGAACAATCTATGAAGTCTGGTGTGTCTACAGTGAATCAAAGTGTATAATAATTAATATACTGTCTTCCATTTATGATCTGCTACCTTTAGGTCACCTTAGGCCTTCCAGGGAGTTACTTGAGTATTATAGGAAGAAAATTGCTGAATACGATGAGGAACATGAGGGACTTGTCTCCAAACTTGAGGAATACAAAGTCACTTACGAGGAACAGGTATGTATTGCAATATTACAAATTTTGTATTGGCTTGTTCAAGGTTCGAATTTTGCATTATTTTCTACTAGCTTAAATAAGCTTGTACCTTTTTTTTTTACTAGCTAAAATGAAATACGACTAGCGGAAATTTAGAACAAAATTTTATTAAACCATAATTAACAAATTACTAATTTCTTGGGCCCTGTGGAGTTTTATTTGGCCTCTTCTTCCTCTGACAAATTAGTCACCATACACTCGCTAAAATATGCAAGTGGCTTTTATGGCCACTAACTATTCAGAAATTCTACAAGCTGTTAGTGAGTATGTGTGCCTAAATTCGAACCCTGTTGTCATCAACACATGTTTATTCTAGATTTTATTAACCCATTGTAAGAAAATTGGATGTAAAGTGTAAAATCTTTAAATACAATGCATGAAAAAACATGTATATTAGTGGCATAAAAATTCACATAAGTGTAGCCAAGCACATTATAAAATTATAAACGAATGTGCAGCTATAATGATTGTGTTGCTTTTGATTAAATGCAAAGGGATCTCAATATTAGCAGGTTGATACTTAATAAAAATCGTGTACATAGACAGAAACATGTAGAATGTTCCTTTACAATCATGTCACATGTATTTTCAAAAAGTTATTCAAAAACATTTTCCTCATGTTGTAGCATAAAATGCAGTGGGAGCTTAGACAAAGAGAAGAAGAAATAGTCGAGTTACAGAAGGCTCTAAGTGATATGCAAATTTATCTTTTTCAAGAAAGAGAGCATGTCTTGAGACTGTATGCTGAAAACGATAGATTAAAGGTTTGTTATGTTGCCTATTGCATAATTATACTTACACTTTAGTAAAACAAAATATACTCATTTGTAGCTTCTCAAGGGTGCATAATTTCTAATCACCTGAATCTGTTAAGTTTTAGGGGGTAGGATAGGAGTATATTAAACCATTGTAATCCAAATTTCTGATCATATGATTTGCTTTGCATTGATTGAGAAAAATGAGGATTTTAATTGGTTGCAAAATTATAGTTATCCAATTAATGGGCTTGTTCATATAAGCTTGTTTTATAGTTAAAAAAAATCAACATTTACTCATGTATTCAGGTCAGCTATTGCTATGTCATTGTTCAATTAAAATTTTAAATTTATGATTTTGGAATATAATTGCATCATTCTATGGCTTTCTATTCATTATAGTTCTGAGATGTTAACAAGAATGCCATATTTGATTGAAATAAATAATCTTATTATTCATGCTGTGACCAAGCAAGTCATAACTGCTTGCTTGTATAATGTAAATCAATTTTGAATGAAGTATCTTAATAATTGTTGAAAATTGATGTTTTAGATCAGAGAACTTGAAGATAAGAAGAAGATACAACAGTTGCTTGCATTAAGTGGTACTCCTGATCATGAAATCACATACTTTCATAAAGAACCTCCTGCCAAAGCTGTTGTTGAACAAAAGGCTCCAAAACGTCCACAGAGTGCTACACTACAAACTAAAAGTGAGAGAAATTATTTGGAAAATTGATATCTTTTTTTGTTTCACTAACATCATACCAATAGCCAGGGTCATTTGGCAACCTTCCAATTTTAACAGTGGAGGAAGACCCCATGCTCACGCCATGATAGAACCACTGTCCTTCCATAACCTAGCTGGACAGCTTCCTCACATGTGTAATTTGGTCCTGGATGGGATTTGACCTCACTGTGGTGAGGGGCTAGTGATTACAAATCAGAGACCTATAGATATCTTATTACAGTAATCATTATAAAATGCTTTACATGTTGACAAAAGTTTGTTCATGTGTTTATTAAACACTTCATTGGTCTATTATTTCATACATATATAGAGATTCTATTCCAGATTAAAGGTGGGATTTTTTTATGCCATTTCTATGTTTTGTGTGTTTTTGATTGTTTCATGAAAAGGCTTACTGAGAATGGATTATCTCAAATATTTTAGGTCCATGGACATAGGAAAGCAAGGGTCGAGTTTCAAGACTCATAACCTATTGCTTGTGGGTTTAAATCTGTTTGTAGTACCATACTACCCTGTCTTCACATTCTCTAAAGTAGTTGTTTAATCTAGTAGCTAACCTAGGCCAGTGGAAGTGATGGATATTTTATTGTTTAATCCACTCCCTGTGGTCATCTTTCATCTGTTGTTTTTTACAGAAGAGAACAAGAAACAGAGCACATCTACGAAGAGTTCAGTAGCTCTATCAGCAGATCAGAAATATCAGAATGACAACCAAGCTCTATCATTACAAGTTGAATCTCTTCAATCACAGATACAGGAACAAGCAAAACTAGCTAAGGAACAGGTTCGCTGAGTCGTATTTTTAAATATTGATGTCAGTGTAATTGATAAAAAACTGTTTCTTCAATTGTTGTATTAAAATGATATATTTGAATGGCGGTAGTTTTAAAAAATGCGGTAAATGCTGAGGCTTGATCTGCTACGGCTATAAAGATGTTTAACTTGAGATCTCTGTCATCAGTTCATACAGTAGAGATTAATTCTTAATAGAACAAAGCAAATCTGTGCATGATTTCTGTTTCCTTTTGTTTACTTTGCGATTTATAACATTGGCTTAAAAGGAAAATGAGTATTTTTCTCTCACAATGAAATACATGTAGATAGCTATTTAATTTTATTTGAATTGAATGTATTTAGTTAGTTCACAAAGTTAATCAAATGTAATACTTTGCACAGGTGCAGGCATTAATTGAAGATCGTCGTGTGAAGGAAGAAGAATTGGAAACTCGTCGACAACGTGATGAGGCTAAAATTCATACACTTACAGAGAAGTATGTTGCTGTTTGTTGAGAATCTATTGTTTTACGTAATATTGACCCCTAACGCATCTTTTTGAGTCTTTTACAAGGCATTTACAAGCATGTAGTGTAAGTCGTGGCCATATGTGTAGTGTAAGTCGTGGCCATATCCTTTTCTGTAGTAAAATGTCATTGATAAACTATCATAATTTTTTTATTAAATGATATTCAATTTGTATTGTTTAAGGTTGCATAAAACGCAGGATCTTCTGTATGAAAGTACGAAAGACTTTCTTGAGTTGAGGTACCAAGGACGAGGTCATGAACGTAACTGGATGGCTGAGAAAGACAAGCTATTACGAGATCTTGATCAGTATAAACAACAACTTAATCTTACCACAAAAGACAATGTGTTGAATTCATCTCATCTTTATGATAGCAAATCTCATTACATTGAAGAATTGAAGGTATAATCATTATTAGTATTAAAGGCTAAATATTTTTGGGGCTGAAAGTGAAGTTACTGGAATGGAATCACTCATTAAATCACATTTTCATCAAAAACGGTAGATTTTATTTTCTTCAAGTATGAACATTTAATTGTGTTAAACTATAATTGAGTAGCAGGTAACTGGTTATGTGTGATACTTGTTCTATTCCATTAAATTATCACCTGCAGTCAGTTTGTAAAATTTTAATTCTGAGTTAAGAGAACAATCTATGATAATTTATCATTTAGCGGCCGCGACTGTGGTCCAGTGGTTAGTGCGATGGACTTGTAACCTGGAGATCAGGGTTCGAATCCTGGTCACAGCAGGTCATACCCTTCTATGAAAATTTGATAAAAATGTCGATTTTCCTCCATATGTGGAGAAGTTGCCAGCTCTTTATAGAAGGGTAAGTTAGTACTGGTTAGTATACAGTCCAGGAAAACTGGTTAGGTGAACCGGTCACCGTATATAACTGAAAAATTGTTGAAAAACGGCATTAAACCCCAATGACAATAAGTCGCATAAAAACAATTATCATTTATCAATTGTTGAAATGTCATGTCTATTTTCAGTCTTTGGAATATCAGTTACAACAATCACAGAAATTGTCAGAGATGTATAGAGAGCAAGTGATACAGTTAGAGGATGAATTGTCCAGAATACGAGAAGAGGGTGATGTCACTAGAGAAATATTCAAGGTATTAAATGTATAATAAATTCTGCTAATGCATAAATATTTGGCAAAAATAATTGTTTGTAGGTACTGTTGGCAGATTTTTAATGTTTTTGAAAAAAATTTGCTCATTTCTGTTTGGCATATGATAATAATACAAAGTTGAACTGAAATGTACTATGTTATTCAAGATCTTGTCAATTATGATGCCTTTCTTCCTCTGAGTTGTAAGCATTGCTATAATTTTCCAGGACCGTGGTGACAAAATGAGTAAGAGGCTAAAATTAATGAATCAACGTTATCAGGATTTGGAAAGGAGGAGAAATCTTGAGGTTGAAGGTTTCAAAACAGATATTAAAAACCTCAGGACCAGATTAAAGGAAGTTGAACGTCAGTTGTATAAGGTATTAACTTTAATCAAATTTTTAATTGGTACATGGAAGATGTTAAATAAAGACGATAATGAGAACATTGGACAGTATCAGTTTTGAGGGAAGATGATAAGGGATTTTATTTCTTTGATTTTGCATAATAATAGGTCTTATTTATTTCCAAACTTCTCTTCTATGATTTTAGCAGTTATGATTTTAATCGAAATAGGATTCAAAGTGACCTTAAAATCTCTGTTTTTTATCATTTAACCATTTGCCTCATAAAACCAAATTTCCCCGCATCGAAGGCAGACAATTTATGAAAACATTGTGGTAAAAGAAGCCATTGCTTGTAATGAGTAATGGCTTCTTTTGCCACTATGTTTTCCTCTCTGTCAGAGAGAAATAAGTCAATTTTCTTAAATAAATTGATGTTTTGTATATATGCTTTGTATTTGGAAGAGTGCAAAATATGCTTAGGCCTAAACAAAAAAAAAGTTTGTTTCGAGTTACATGCCCAAAAAAATATGGGTTGGTAAGTTGGGATTTTTTCTTTTACATTTGTTTTTACATATATCAGCAACACTGTTGTGAAAATTACAGTATAGCACTGCGATTTAGATGCTGTGAAAACTTGAGTCGGCAGGTAAAAGATGGATTGGTCAGGTAACTGGAAACAAACTTTTTTAGGCATTAGGCAAAAGGGTTAACAACAGATGTTGACCGGCAGTTTTACTGATATGTAAATTCCTACTGTTCATTATACTTCATTATTTATCTGTGTAGGTAACCATTGGATTCTCAGAAGATATGAATGCCAAGCGTCCAGATGACCTAGATATGCAAATATTACGAAACATTCGTGCCACATCAGGAAGATCGAAGAAAATGGTTGGAGAGTTAAAGAACTTGAAATCAAAGATTTACGGAATTGAAAATGATCTGAAGCATTTATGATTATACCTGCCTATGTACAATAAATAGTTTCTTTTCTTTCATATAACTCATATGTTGAACACTTCCATATTACTGGAGATCGTTTAATTTATTCCTTTACTATTTTTCTTGGAGGTTGGGCTCTTATATAATTTTGAATCACACATTTTTACCTGATAATAGTTTTAATTCATATTTTTTTAATATATAATTTAAATAAGTCACAAATTTATCAATATGTTGTAATAGTCAATTTTGATCTGGGAATGGATTCACCCTCTGGAAAAGACTATTTTGTGGGCCAATCCAATTAGAGTTAGTTGTATATGTATTGATTTATCTCTTTACAGACTTTATAGCCTAGCAAGCTTGTTAGTTGTTTTGTCATCATGTATCTCCTCTTTTATATACTTATTTCAAAGCATTGCTATTGGTTCATGCCTGGTATCATGTACCACAAAGTTGATACCTTTCATGACACATTTAGCTGACATTTTTTTGCATTTCTGAAAAAGATGTTTTTCCATCAAAAAACTTACCTACTTTATGTTGTTAGTATTTATTTTAGTAAACCTTTATGTTAACATGCACATAAATCCATTAGTTTTCATGTTCATCAAGTCAAATGATTTCCTAGTAAGGACTATGATGTTCATGTTTATTCTCTGCAGTCCGTGCCATTTGACAAATAGCATAGTTCTTGATATTGATAAATTTTGTTAATATTCATTGGAGAGATATTTCTGCAGATACTTGGAAAGTTTAAGCAGTGTTAGATATTATAATATAAGGTAATGCATATTGAATTGCTAAGTTAATCAGTCATTTCATCTAAGTAATATATGCCTGAATACTACTTACAAAAGATATTTCAAATCATGATTTACTATTGATTGGCCATTAGTTTTCAGTAAGGAACAAACTACATGTATATATGGGTACTTGTAATTGAAATAAGAATGTTTATGATAGAAAAGTTCAGATATTTGCTACCATTTTGTTTCTGTTTAGTTATTCTTTGTATTGCATTGTGAAATGTAATCCTGGAATAGTTTTCTGTGATAGCTTGTAATACATATATTTATATTGTACAAATAAAGTATAGTTTAGAATTTTATGAAAGTTTTGTTGTTCATTTTCTATACCTGTAATGAGTTGTTGTAAAACGACAATATTCAAGTTTATTCGGAATAATGTTTTAATACATATACACAATATTTGTTATGATCAAAAATGATCTATGAACAAACAAGATGAAAAAAGGAATATTTAAATATGGTTCAAGATAAGATAGGGCTCTACAAATTTGACATATTGTAATTGTTCTTATAACAAAAACAAAAAAACCCTTCAGATCTTAGTAAGTTCAAAATTACGTTTACAAAATTAAAGACAAATGTAAATATGAACTGTCTGATTGAATATTAAGACTTTAAAGGCTGTCAGGCAGGTATAATATATCATACATAATCATGCCATGTGTTTTTTTCTGAACAAGTATGCTATTAAAGTGAATGTTTTTAGTTTCTAATCAAATTCTTGTCTAGTTTATAGTGACTTCACTGTTTAAAACTTTGTCATGGAAAATTCTAACCTATAAACGTACAACTGTGATGTATTTACTATTGAGATAAATTATTAATTTTACACACTCAGTCATCTCAAGTTATGCATGTATTTTAGCATCAATTTTGTTCAGATCCCGAGTCATTGTTTGTGGTAGATGTGTGCAATACTAATAGTTCTTCCAATGATGCTTGGACAAAATTTGTCATGGGTAAAATTATTGGACACTTAAATGTAACAGAGGTTTTCATTTGCTCATAACACAACATCTTTATACACTCATATGAAAAACTGCTTGTTATGTACATGTAATACCTATACTACCTGTTTTTTGGACAATGTAATGAATAGACTGCTGTACATAGCTAAGATAGACTACCCAGTCACACAGTGCATGAAAAGGTTAAAAAAATGTCAAAATACGATCATGAAGGGGAAATAACTCTTCTACAACTGCTCTTAAAGATGTAAAGTTTCTTTACTTATTGAGGGCATGTCAGGTTTTGACTACAGAATTCTCATATCAGTGTATTTTACAAAAAAATGTAGGACTTGAAGTACGAGGTCAGGGGTGTGACAGACATAATTTAGATAAAACAGATAGTGTACTTAGTCACGTCTTTGAGGCAAATTTCAAAGGGACAGGAAATCACTTCCTAATGCCAGAAGAACAAATGACTTACCACAGTTACTACAAATGCCAGTATACCAAAGATAGGGAAGAAGAGAAGGGAACGGGACGTTAGAGAGGGAGAGAGTGAATAAAAACGCAGTATTGTTGAGCAAGGCTAACCGTTAGCTTAACGCTATTTATTATTTCTTTCAGTCACAGTAAAACCTCGATATTAAGATCACATTTGGGACATGAAACATTGTCTTATACTGTAGAAGCGGTCTCATAATCAAGTTGAAATAGAGACGAAATATGTTGGTGTATGCATTGGTGTGTGAGAGAGAAAATCATAGCTGTTAGAGCAACATCGGCAATATTGTTTTACATAATTCAAGCTCGATAAAGCAATCTTTATAGAATTGACTCCGTGGTTCGGCACGCGACTGCAATGTTTCTTTTGTCTTGTTCTTCGATTTTCAACCGCACCATAAATAAGACCAGACGAAAAGTTCCACTTATTGCACAGATTTTAGAAAACATGTCATTATAGTCATAATTTCAATGCTTAATGTTTATCATGAGCTACACCTATATTTCTTATCATCGTCTTTAACATATATGAATATAAAAATTACAGATTTATCTGCAGAACTAACACGGTTGTGTCAAATGACATTGGCTTGTGACGGGTCTGAGATAACGTGAACACTCATTATTATACTAAGTTTGACAGACATATTTTAATGAGTACTGTTTCATAAGGATCACAATTTAAACGAAGGTAACATTTCAGATAAATACATATTTAGTATTTTGTGATAAAGCTTTAGAAATTAGTAACATAATTTTATTGAATGGCAATTTTTTAATTTCTTCTTAAGCGCTTATTGAATACGTAGTATTGTATGTATACATGTCTTATCAAAATCTTTTAAATTAAAGACAGTGGACCACGTGACTTCTATTTATAAATATAATCATGTATGTCAGGTGCCTTGTTTACTTCATAACCAAATGATAGGAGTCTCATATAATGTGATCTACATATGTTTAAAAAATCTATGACTATAAAATAATATTACTTTGTTATCATTTGTATCTGGGACTGTATATATTGGTTTCACAGGTAAACAGGTAAATTAAAAATAAATATAACAAAAAGGCGGGGATTTATTTTTTTATCATTTTTGAAAACCGCTGTTGAGATTATTTTTGTTCGGAAAGGTAAAATAAGTTAGACAGTCGATGTACAGTTCCTCGAGTCTAATAAAAAACCCTGGGGTCCCGGGAAAAATAGGTTAGATAGGGTAACCAGAAACAAACATTTTTTTTATTGAATGGTTCACTTTAACGCATGTGATGTTGTACTGCAACAAATACAAGTCCATTTATATAGCGCAAAAATTTATGCCGATATTCGATTGCGCTTCACATGGTCCTTTTAAAAGTCAGTCTAAAACTTTGTACAGATCAGTAAGTTACTAGAGGAATATTGAAAACAAATATGTTTTTAGTTTTTGTCTGAACTGGTTTTCATTCAGAACACATTTCAAGTCACACGGAAGAGCGTTCCACCATTTTGGCCCCACTACACTTATGGACCTATCTGCTATTTAGATGCTATCGATAAAAACAAATTGGAACATAAATGAACAAAAACAAACCCGCTAACCATTCAAAAAGATACCAACCAAAGTTAATGTGTGAACTACATTTGTTTGTTTTTATGTGACTTATTGTCACTGGGGTTTAACGCCGTTTTGCAACATTTTTCAGTTATATACGGCGACCGGTTCACCTAACCAGTTTTCCTGGACCGTATACTAACCAGTACTAACTTACCTTCCATATGGAGCCAGAAACTTCTCCACATATGGAGGAAAATCGACATTTTGTCAAATTTCATAGAGGGTATGACCTGCCGCGATCGGGATTCGAACCCGGAACTCCGGGTTACAAGTCCAGAGCACTAACCACTGGACCACGGCCGCGGCCACGACTTACACTACAGCAGCATAATGCATTCGAGGGTCGTGGATGTCAACTGATATTAATTTAGCTCGTATTTTGTTTGTTTGTTTGTACATGATCAGGACTTTTCTTAGTGTCTGCTTGGACTTGATCGCCTCGATATTTATGAGTGTATTTTGTTCAAATATTGTTTGTTAACAACAGTGCCGTTTTCAAATCGGTTAGATGGTCGTGAGGACTGCAGAATGATGTCCCGGTCCCCGCAAATATATTCCTAATGATTTTTACCGATTGATTATTAAAATATCATTTTGGACGGATAGATCAACTGATTGCTCTACATAACTGGAATATTATAGAAAAATATCTATATCTTACGAAAAACAAGACAAGAGAAGATGGTAATACTCAAAAAAATAGACCTGAACAATTGGTAGAACGTTAAATACTAACAGTAAAACCTCAATATTAAGACCACCTTTTGGACTAAATAAATGAGTCTTAATATTGAGGCGATCGCTAACACGAGATGAAATATAAAAACAATATTGGAAACCGGTTCGAATATAGTGGTCGTTATGAAGCGGTGGTGTCCATATTGAGATGATTATTAATTAAGGATTTACGGTATTGAAACTTTGTTGAATATTTCTAGAGATGAAACATTCTATTCCAGATGATTATTAGAAGGTGGTTGCTGGTTATATCTCTCGTGGTTTTATCGTACGTACATTCAGCTGTATCACATTCATGTTTCTGTACATCACGTGACCATTCACCACTTTATGATGATCCTGGTTTTGAGTTAGAAGTAGTCACGGTACCTGACAGAAATACTTGCTTTCTTGGAACAAAGTTTACAGATGGAAAAGTACGTACTTTATTTAGTCAAATACATTATTCAGTGCAACTCCTCCAAAGCAACATCCTTTGGGAGAAGAAAAATTATGTTGTTGTTGTTGTTGAGAGGTTGTCGCTTAAGAGAGGGCCGCTCTGGAGAGGTTGCACTGCAGTTCAGTCGTTAGAATATATGATTTAAGACAAGACAAAGGAAATGAGAAAAAAGAATTACCGTTGGTTGTAGTTTAGTGATGATATCTGACACACTGAACGAGTAATTAGACTATGATGTGAATCAAACAGAATAGATAATTATCAACACTTTAAAGTAATACTACAGTGCAACCTCTCCGAAGCAACACCCTCTGGGAGAAGCAAAATTATGTTGTTGTTGACAAGCTGTTGCTAAAGAGAGGCTAAATAAATAGTTAAATCGTACAGTGAGAAAAAATCATGTTGTTGAAAGGAGATTGTCGCTCAAGAGAGAGTCGCTCTGGAGAGGTTGCACTGTATAAGCAATTGCTTAACCAAACGTTTTAATTGCTATTGTTATATATATCAATATAAGTGATTATGTTTTGTGTGTGTTTTTTAAGAATAATTGTATCAGTGCACATGTACTCTGTTTAGATATTTCGTATATTGTATTTTCACAGAGGAAATTCATTGCATTGGAGAAGGATGCACCAAACGACTGTGAAAGTATTGCTTTTGGTAAGTTGTTTGTTTGAACAGTATACTATTTATTATACGACAACGTCCATGTTCATACATCTATGGAATCAGATTAATTAAAACCTAGTTAAACAGAAGATTTGTAGATTTGTATTGTAAAAAGCCACAGCTTTTGTAAATGGTGTTCGACACAATCAGTTAAAGTCCTCGACTAGGAATGAATAGACGCGATTACATGCTGCAGGTTATTATTATACATGTTTGTAATTCATACCATTAAAGCCAGTGAAGTGATGAAAGATTTAAAAATATTGGTTAATTTTTTAATATGAGTAAGTTATAGAAGCATATTAAAATCTAAACAAATGAACAAGTATGATTCTTTTGCTTAAACTCCTAAAATTAAAAAGGTTATGAGAAACGGAGATATAAACACAATCACGTTAGATATAAATTAAATTTGTTCTATTGTTGATAGGGAATAACTCATACCAGGGACCAAAAAAAATGGACCTGAAGCCGCAATATTATGGGAAATGGGAACATTTCTTTGAAAAGGGTCATGACGGCAGAGGAAAACGTTTCTTAGAAAGTAAGACACATTTGTACCCTTTTCATCTATCTGGTTCTATTAAAACCCATGTCAATACACCCTTTTGCCCCGAGCGCGTAGATCTTGTTTTGGGTATTTATCTACTTCAAATACGAAGTGAATTCCCAATAAAGATTTCAAATACAATGTATTTGATAATCGTATCAAATACTTTGGATCACATTAATCAACTCGTAAAATGGACATCATCGACTAATCTTATTAAGGTATAAGATCAGGTTATTCATTAAATCAGAGGCTGTCGTAACAATACAGCACAACACAATTTCAGTGGAACCCCTCTAAACCGGTCGAGCTTGGTACCAGGTCATTTGGCCGGTTAAGAGACATACCAGTTTAGAGGGGATTTTTGTATTATGTAGTAATGAAATCGGGGCCAGAGCATTTGGCCGATTTAGAGGGGAAACCGGTTTATAGAGAAACCGGTTTAGAGGGTTTCCACTGTAGCTTTTTTACGATCACTATGGTGACAATAGAATACATTTGTGAGTGCATATGTTGTGAGAATTAAACAAGTCACAATTCACATATCAGTGCAATGAAATATTATTCGTCAACCAGTATGATAACTTACGTTATTTACTTTTATAGATTTGCCTATAGCCATATTTTGGACCGAATGGTCATCATGGAGTAGTTGTAAAACGGGCGCATGCAATATGACGGGACACATTACTCGATCAAGAAGTTGCACACACGGTGATGCTGATAATATGTGTGCAGGATCAGATAAAGATACGCTCGAATGTTACGTCTCTTGTGATACTAACAGTAAGTTGCCAAATTTTAAAAGCGCACTATCAATATTAATAGCGCGCCTCCTTTGCTTATTAATGTTACATAAATGGGATGGATGCTAATAGTAATTTTCACACCAAACCTGAAATTATGCTCGTCACCGCTTCCTGAAAGGTGAAAAAAGAGTCTTTAACACATTTCATCCGCTCACTGTCGCATTCACTAGTATACGCCAGAACGCACTATTAAAGACGTTACACAGTATCCACGTGAATTTAATAATTATTTATCTGTCATATTTCTGACACTACATCTAAATTGGGATATAATACCAACTTGATTATCACCAGTACAAGTTTTGAGCTCACTGTACAACTCAAGATCTCCTTAATCTAATGCTGAGTAACATACATGTACTGTTGTCTCATTCATCGTGGCTGGCGTGTTCTGCAATTGACTACTATTAACATGTTACCATACAATTTAATACATCCATGTACAATATACATATAGTTAAATATATTGCACATTTCTTTTTCTCATTGCGCTAAATATTGATTTATTACTTTGTTGTGGATTACATGATGGTATTTTGGGATTTTTGGGAAGGTGGTATTTTGGAGAAGGTTGGATTTGGGGATTTTTGAAAAGGTGGGATTTTTGGGAAGGTGGGATTTTGATGATGGCGGGACTGGGCGATTTTTTAGAAAGAGGGATTTTTGGGAAGGTTGGATTCTTGGGAAGGTGGGATATTGGGGAAGGATGCAATTTCCTGTGTGTAATTATTGACCGGATATTCTTTTCTCATCTATGTTATATAAACTACGATATGTATTCTAACGCTTCCCAATATTTTTCACTTGTAGAAACAGTTGGATGGTCGGGTTGGATGCAATGGAACGACTGTAGTAATGTGAACTGTTTAAACAAGACAACAACACGTATAAGACATTGTTTAGATGAACAAACTTGTATTGGAAAAGGCACAGAGGCCAAGCAATGCACGCAAGATTTGTGTGCTGGTAAGACGCTACCATTCTGACAAGCTACGTTACATATGCATTTTGTGTGTCAGTTCATCATAATTTCCCTAATAACAAGAGCTGAATTAGTATGAGTAACTCTTGAAATGGCATTAAATTTATAAATGGTGGTGGTGGTACTGTTAACCGATAAATGATCAGAGGCTTGGACTAAATTAGCGGAAAAATACCCACTTTCTTTACAACAAATAAATATGCTCTGAACAATCATCTTAACATAAACACGTCTCATTCTGTCAATTTATGCTTTTCTAAAATAATACACTTAGCTAATGATTAAAAATAGGAAATGTTTGGTGTTATGAATAATAGGCAATAGTGTGAAATAGGCATAAAAGGCTTGAGAGCACATTGAATTAATCCATTTGGTATAGTGAATACATGTATTTTCTAACAGCGTACTGGACGTGTGTACATACAATATACTTCTTACATTGTGAATTTCTACGCATACAACATTGATTTTTTTAAAATCGGAATCTGCACAATTTGTTAACAAAAATTTATATTAATTACTAGCACTACATACTGATTCCATGTGGATAAATTCACGACACGTTTTTAGTAGGCATTTATTTAATAATGATATATTTATGAATGTTTTTGAATGTTAAGTTGATGGAGGCTGGACGGATTGGACGACATGGACATTTTGCTCGAAACCCTTAGGTGGTATAACAAATAGGTATGTTAACATTGCTCAAAGTATTTAAACAAACAAAAACATTCTACTAGAGAATGAATTTTACTGAACGTTTTTTTTTTTTTTTGGTATTCAGTAGTTAATTAGAGCAAACACTTGCCTGTTATTTCTTTAAGATTCATTTAAAACGTGTCAAACGATTCGTGTTCGGTTACGGTTTCAAACCGGTGTTTTGGTAAAATGGCGCGGAAAGCAATTGATGGCCTGTTCATGCGAAAGAAATGGACACATTTCCCTTGTGAAATGAGATAAGGCAAGAGGGAGAAGATGACACAGTGTGTTTTGCTATTAGTCAAATTGTACAATCAATATTACATTTATCTGATGGATAGAGGATCTAGACGTGTCTCAGGTACACATAGATTTGTAATGTATGTGGTTGTTTCTGAGAATCATTTTCTGATATTTAGTCTAATTCTCCAAATCTAACATCGGGGCAATCATAATTGTTCGATTCTAGATTGCGTTCATGTACTAACCCGAAACCTTCACACGGAGGAGCAGAATGTCTTGGTAAATATTGGCAAATCAAGCCATGCTCTACAAGTAAGTTCTGGGAAACCAATTACTTTCAATCATTGTTATTCGGATAATAAGTAGTGGTTTAGTGGATGCAATTAAACACCCAATGAAAGATTTTTATGATCTTTCAAATTATTTGTCCACTTCCGTTCTTATTTTCTTCCTAATTCACACTTCATATACATACTCTAGTTGGTTTTTGCTAAAAGTGTTTCGAGGGGCCTCCGTGGTCGGGTGGTAATGCTCTCTTACTAATAACCAGTAGCCACACACCGCAGTGAGTTCGAATCCCACTCAGGATTAAATTTTATGTGTGAGGAAGCTCTCCAGCTAGCTTACGGAAGGTCGAAGGTTCTGCCCAGGTATGCGCCTGGGGTATCCTTCCACTGAGAAAGTCAGAAAGTGACTGTTGGTGCGACGTTAAACCCCAGTATAATAATGGTTCCATAATAAACAGTAATTTACTGTAAGGGGATAAATTAATCTTATAAGGAAACAAATACTACAATGCTACGAACTAAATCCAACTTTATTTTTAGACAGTCAATGGAATGATTGGCAGCCATGGGAAGATTGCAGAATAACTGCCAGTAATATTTATATTCAATTCAGGTGATAATATATATCATTGTTCAAGTGTCTGTCTGTACTTTTGTCACCTGTAAGAATATTGCATTGGAAACATCAGTAGAAAAAACCTTAATGAACAAATGCCATAGGTAAAGACCTGGAGTAATATACATGTACTGTCATCGTAAATATCAACCATCTTGTTACATTTGAAGAAGAAACAACACAAATTTTGCCTGGAAATGTAAATATGCTTTCACCAAAAGGATACACTAGGCCAGAAATGATTGTCTTGTTACCAGTTCACAACCGATCCTATTTTTAGCGACATCACTACAGTTTATTACAGCTAAGAAAATGCAACCAATAGTGGTATTATGAAAATAACCTGAGACGAAATCGGTTCTTAAAATATAACAAAATAAGCTTAGGTAAAAATAAAAGAGAAACGTTTTGTGAACTACTTGCGTTAATTTGTTTTGTTCAAGTGACTAGAAACACGATATGTTTTTTCTTCCCAACACGTGGGAAAGGTTCAACAACTTAACGTGATTGTAAGTTCAATGTACATTTCCTTGTTCAGAGATACGTTACTTCAGTCCTTTGTAATCATCACATGCACGATAGAAAAATGCAATGTATATGTAGTTCATTAGGATAGAAAAATGCCTATTTTTCTTTCTTATTCGTTCTCTAGAAATCGAAGTTGTTCATCAGAGGAACGTGTAGGAGATGACGAATCAAGTTGCATTGAGTCGGAAAGGCTCGGTTATAGAATATGCCAACGTAAGATAATTTTTAGCAATATATTTTTGTGGAAATTGAAACATGAAAACAGTCAAACCTGCGGACAAAGGCAAACACTTGGGAAAGACAAAATGTAGCCTTTATCGACAGGTGACCTATATTCGTAGGTCAGTTTGTTATAAATAATCACTGATAGTTTTCAAAGAAAGGCCTGTATTCACAGAGTAGCCTTTATTCGAAGGTGGCCGCAACCACAGGTTAGACTGTATACTCAGAAATTGTTGATAAAACTCATTTCAAGTATTTCAAATATTCTATTGTATGGATAAAGAAAAACTACTCATATGAGCTTCATAATTATGTTTTCATGACAATACCTTCCATTCTGAGCTTATATAAATTGCTGGGAAAATAATTTTTTATACAATTTTCGAAGTAAGTCTTTTAAAGAAAATCAATCAGCCTTTGAAATGCAGTCTGTTATAATCGTTAAATGATACAGAATAAACCAATGTCCTTCAAGTATCACACATGCCGATAAAAGACCACCCAGTGAAGGTGTGAACAAAGGTCTGTAAATTCATCCTAAAACGGTGTTTTGAGTAAATTCCTGGACTTTATTGAATGAAATTTTAACCGACCATTTTTGCAGACTTTGGAACTTGGGGAAGCTGGGGAAGTTGGAGTGTGTGTTCAACGACGCAGAACGATGGAATGAAAACAAGATCTCGGAACTGTAGCACAGAAACTGCTATGGTGCCAACATGCGAAGGGAACACAACTGAAACAATTAACTGCAAAGGTTTTTTTTAATTATTTTTTTATTGTCCCCTACATAAGTAACACGAGGGTCGGGGATCCATCCCACATGTACCTAACAAATGACAAGATGACAAAACAGACATCACATATGTACAAAAAGAAAAATCAAATTACAAATTTGTAGAAACATTTTAACAATTTCTCATATAAATACACAATATACATTCAATTAGTGTATTATGCCTGTGTAAAAGCTCTTACAACTGCAAATGTTTTTTTTTATTTTTTTTTTAAAATCAAATTTGTTATTCAATTATTGAATGCAAATCTGTTAAAAGTAAACTATTCCATTCGCATGACAACTAAGTATAATTAGGTAATTTTCCTCAGCTAGTTTAAAATTCAATGCCCTATTTTATAACGACCACTCATTTTCGGACCGGCTTTCAACAAATGTCCTATAATTCAACTTGATAATGAGACATCTCATGATTACGACAGAATTTTCAGGTCTCGAAGGTGGTCTCGTTTCCGAAGTTTTACTGTATTCCAATGTTTATTGGATTGTTAATGAATGTCTTAGCCAATAAAAGAGCATAGACTTCATTAGTTTTGAATGATATGGTAAATAAAGCAGTAAGTGGCTACACTTCATCTGTATATACTTGTATTATAGATGACGGTGTATCAGTGCCATCTGAGTGGTCAGAGTGGACAGCATGTGACCCACCTTGTGACGGTTCATCGTACAGAAACCGATCCTGTGACCAACCCTTTCCGAACAACTGTTCACAGATAAATGAAGTGCGACCTTGTACAGTAGATATTTGTAATGGTACGGATGTAAAGTAACTTTACTTGGATAATATTTTGATACTTAATGTATGCGTGCTATGTACGCGCATGTTTAATGTAAAAAAATGTTTTCAGTCGAATTGCATCTAGAATTACATTTACTGGACATATTTAATGCAACTTGCAATATCATGATTTCTGAGTGTGATCATATTTAAATTGCATAAAATATTGTAGTCGATGGTAACTGGGCAGAGTGGAATGAATGGTCAAATTGCACATTGCAACAGGTGCGATTGAGGTAATTTCCTGATCTTAATTTCTTTTGACATGTGACTCAAAGGATATAGCACATACAATTTATCCATTATTTTGAGCATATCAACCCTGTAGTTCAAACTGTGATTAAGTCATAAGTGGTTGTGAAAAGATTACAAAATGAACTTCATTTCAAAAATATATTAACGATTGTATAGTGGGATGTTTAAGCAGGTTTACCTGATTAAATTATTGTAGAACTTAATAGATGTGTCTTGTGGCGGATCAAATTCATATATCTATCAACGAAGAACGCACTAATATGTCCGTTCCTCACTCCCTCCATGCCTTGTACGATATTTGGAAGCTTTGATTCTTTTTTAGGCATATTATTGCGACGGATTCGGATTAACGCAAATATATACGAAAGTATTGTACATATCTGTTGAAGTTCCCGCTTTAGTAATTAACCCCACAATGGCTAGAACGTATATGTTATATCCTCTGACTCAAGTCATTTGTGACAACAATAGTGGCATGCCCCGACAATGGTTGTGCTCTCCTAGGTTTACGACAATTTAAGTAATCTATGATGTTTGTATTTAAGTACCAAATCGCAGAGCCACTTAAATCTTCCAAAATTTTCATGCATTCAATGGCATGAACACCGGAACAGAAGCCTATACCAACGGCCTCCGTGGTCGAGTGATTATAATCTCTGATTTGCAATCACTAGCCCCTCACCGCCGTGAGTTCGAATCCCTATCAGGACAAAATTTCACATGTGAGGAAACTGTCCAGTTAGCTTACGGAAGGTCGATGGCTCGACCCAGGTATACGTTAAAAAGCTTGAAAAGTCGCCAAATGACCCAGGCTGTTGGTGTTATACTTCAGTGAAAAAGAAACCTTTGTCAAAGGCTACACAAAACGCTACAAGAGGTAAAGGAGGCCTCTTCACCTTAACACAAACTGCGGTTTGAATTTATTGTAAAGATGTCTTGCTAATCTCAAATTTCATTTACCGTTACATCGTGTATTAGTATGATTTTAGGAAAGGTTATCCGACTTTTCACAAAAGTCAGATTTAAATCTTTGACTATGATAAAAAAAAACTCGAACTGTGGTCAATATGGCGGAATATTTCTACATACACTCAGCGAGTTAGTTTTCGTGGAAGTTTTCGTGAAAAAATGTTTGATTTTCATGTAAATATTTTCTCGTCCGCATAATAAGTATGTTTACTATCTGTTGAAGAAATCACGAAACGTAATTGAATTTTCGTGAAAATGCCTTTGTTTTCATGAAAATCTAGTAGATTTTCGCGAAAATATTCTGATTATCTTATGCAGTAATATGACACAATAAGTCTAGAATAAATAATTTTCCGAGAGAAACAGGTTTACATTAAATGTAAAGATATGTAAAGATATCATAGTATGCACTTTTAGACAGGATCTGACATTATGTGATCGAAATTACAGGCATTGCTCTATACAGTTATACTAGTATATACGCACACAGATGCTTTCGCGAAATTTTTCTTCTGCTGTTCACTATAATTGTATGTATAAAGTGGCTCTTTCTGCATTAATTTCACTATAGTTAATTATTGTACAGGTATCGTTCTTGCACAAACCCAGCGCCCCGAAACGATGGGACTTTTTGTCCCGGAAGTGCGTATGGAGTGTCTCAATGCAACGAAAGTATGTATTTTATAACTTGAACTTAATGGAGAGATAACGGGCGTCAATTAGTTTTGTGAATATAAGTGTATAATTGTAATTGTTAAGGATATGGCGTAAAATTGTAGTTTCTGATACATGCTTTTTAAAAATAGGGTAGGTAGGGATTTTTTTCACAACTATTGGAGGCCGCTGTTGAGATTATTTTTGTGCCGAAAGGTAAAAAAGTGGATGTACCGTTCCTCGGGCCTAATAAAAAGTCTAAGGGCGCGGGAAAAGGTTAGGATAGGTCGGGTAACCAGAAACAAACAATTTTTACGTTTACATAACACTGTTACAGTGTTACAGGGCTGTCTGTATTGAAAGAAGGAGAAATTCTACTGTTTGTTAATAAAATAATAAACATAGTCTCGATCTCCCTAATATATTTGGTTAACTAAAAATCAAATACTCGTATATGTCTGATATCAACATGTTGCTTAGTGCCTGTGGCTCTCTAATGCAGTTTTTTTTAAAATATAATATTCATTCTTGTACTCGAATTAGTTTGTACTATTTTTTTTCGCTCTATTAGGAAACAAACAATTTCAATAAATACGACACCAGAGATTCATTTAGTATTTTTGTGTAAGTAACAATTTAGTGTCCATAAATCTTTTGTAACAATGTGACAGTAACTCGTATTATCTACTGCTTGGGGGTGCTGTTCTGTGTCAGGTCCTGGAATTTAATTTCTTGTTTTAAGTGTCGGAGTGGGGGAACTGGGAAGAGTGGAAACAATGTGTTGAAGTCCGGGGGATTTATGGAGCCAGATTTAGGTAAAGTGACTGTACACTTATCGTCTTTTTTCTATCAATGTTCAAACATTCAATAGTTCAGCCTTATGATTTACTATTTTCATATATTTTTTGTTGGAATCTTAAACTTTAAAATATTCTAAAAGGAGTACGGAAGCTCAAAAGTATTAAAATGTACATTTTTTTCGAAAGCCCATATCTCTGCAAGCGACTCGGATGTCAATGTTCGCCCCTCATTTTTATTTTATTTTAAAAGATTTTGAAAAAAAATGTCAATTAATTTTTTCAATTGTGAAATTACGTTTTGCTGGTCAGAGGTTTTCTGGAAGATTAATAACCTGTCATTTTCATTATCATCCAGCTCCATTTCATAAACTAAAATATTGATATTCATATCCTGCTTGTGAACGACATTACTTTGCGCAGAGGAAGCATTCTTGTTTCTTGTTTTATGTGACTCATTGTTACTGGGTTTTAACCCCGTTTTTCAACAATTTTTCAGTTATATAAGGCAGCCGGTTCACCTACAAGCTTTTCTGGATTGCATACTAACCAGTACTAACTTACCCTTCCACAAGGAGCCGACAATTTCTCCACATGTGGAGGAAAATCGACATTTTTGTCAAATTTTCATAGAAGGGTATGACCTGCCGCGACCGGGACTCGAACCCGGATCTCCGGGTTACAAGTCCAGCGCACCAACCACTGGACCATGGCCGCAGCTAAGCATTCTTGTACCTTATTATGCCACATTATGTGTCTAAAAGCAGCAGCTTAATGCTTTTCTGCCGGTTTAAAGTCGCTAATTCTGCCGGTTTAATGTCGCATATTTTGACACATCAGAAATAACCCGCTGAATGGTAGCTTATTATACTCGCCTTTATTTTTCGTGTGCTTAATGCAATTATTTAATACTGGAAATGTTTTTCATGTATATGTTTCGTCTAGATACCGATATTGCTACGTTGGCACAAAAGATCCGAATGGGTGCACAAAACCTGGTTTTGGTTCAGAATTTGAGAGCGAATCATGCTTGTGTAAGTATGAGCGTTTATTTATTTTCTTCGGGGTTTAGCATCACATCAACAACTAGAATCATCTGGCGAATTTCTACCGTTATCAATAGAGAAGACCCAAGGCATATGTATTCCTTGATAGAACCATCGACCTTCCGGAAACTAGCTGGACTGCTTCCTCACATGTGAATTTTGTCTGGTCCCAAGTGGGACTTTAGCTCACAGCGTTGAAAGGGGCTAGTGATTACCAGTCAGAAACCAAACCCGCTCGACCACGACGGCAGTTAAAAGCGTTAATTAAATATAGGCCTTAGCCTCCAAACTAGATGTCACGTGCCATTATGTTCCTTAGTAATACCAATTAAAAGTAAATGTCCGTGTAATAGCTTGCAAATATTACAATTACGCACAACAACATTGTGTAATACAAATGGAACATTTAATACAAGAAGCAGGGTAAAATAGACTGACTTTTCATTACAACTTTAGCGCAAGATGTAGTTTATGTTTTTTTGTCTCATACTTGAAACACTTAAATGCTGTAGTACGCGGATCGTGGAGTGACTGGAGCGCGTGGTCCGGATGTTCGGTCACTTGTGAATCTGGAGTGATAACAAGAACACGAACATGCAATAACACTGCCGGCATGCTTGATTGTGAGGGACAGTCTAAAGAAGACAGGGTATGCAGCCCAAGCCCTCATTGTCCAGGTAAGTTTTTGTTTTATGTGACTTATTGTCACTGGAGTTTAACGCCGTTTTTCAGCAATTTTTCAGTTATATACGGCGACCGGTTCACCTAACCAGTTTTCCTGGACTGTATACTAACCAGTGCTAACTTACCTTCCACATGGAGTCAGCAACTTCTCCACATATGGAGGAAAATCGACATTTTGTCAGATTTTGATAGAAAGATAAGACTTGCCGCGATCGGGATTCGAACCTGGATCTCTGGATTACAAGTCCAGCGCACTAACCACTGCACAATGGCCGCGGCCCAGTCAAGGTAAGACCCCAGTATGAAAATGCTTACTCCAAAGGCATGTCCAAATAAATAAACCTCAACAAAACAACACCCTTTGGGAGAAGCAAAAATATGTTGTTGAGAGGTTGTTGCTCTAAAGAGGTTAAATAAATAAGCATGCTGGGAAAAAGCATGCTGTTGTTGAAGGGAGGTTGTTGCTCAAGAGAGGGCCCCTTTGGAGAGGTGGAACTGTAGGCGAAAACAGTTATGTAGAATAGCAATCAGACAAATACTTTTCCAGTAGATGTTTGGTTATTTTACACCAGTGCTGATAAATATATTACTATGATAAGGTCACATATAGTTCTAAAGCTCATATAACACACGCAAGCATATATATATAATTTCATGAAATTTGGTTGAAAAAATGGCTTCCCCATGAAGCTTTATTGTTTATGATGTAAGAAAATTAATTAGGTCTGAACATAGAAATGAGGTATAACAATGTATTTGGATAGGCATAAGTTACAGTAAAAACTCTATTTAGTAGATCATATTGTCTTCAGTTGATGGTGGTTATTCGGAGTGGATGGAATGGAGCAATTGTCCGGTAACATGTGGGCCCGGGGCTCTGAAGAGAACTCGGTACTGTAACAATCCAACTCCAGCTTTTGGCGGGAAAAATTGTTCTGAACTGGGTGCAAGTGCTGAAGCATCGTTCTGCAATATTCCTTGTCCAAGTATGAACATTGTTTGTATTATATTGCATTTTAAAGCAATAACATCTCACTGTTCATATTGCTACGGAATACAGAGGATAAGATACGTTTGATTCATGTATAATTGTTCAGTAGAACCTTTCTAATCAGAACTTATTCGGACTGACAAAAATGTTCCGATTAGAGATGTTTTCGGTAAGCAAATGTTCCGAATTACAGATGTTTTAGCATTAAATACAACAGAAAAAAAGTCAGGACCAGGTGATCTGTTTGGTTGAGAGAGGATTCCGGATTGGAAAGGCTGGGATTAGGGAGGTTCGACTGCATGTATGCACCAGAGAGGGGGTAGAGTAGGGGAGAGGGGGTAGAGTAGGAGAGAGGGGGTAGAGTAGGGGAGAGGGGGTAGAGTAGGAGAGAGGGGGTAGAGTAGGGGAGAGGGAGAGTTGTCAACAGATCCGCACCACTCAACACTCGATGCAAGATATCATTTCATGAAAGTATCAAATTGACAAAATACAGATCTTTGTTGGTCAGCTCCATATTGCAAACTTGCTCTAATCTTGTGAGTAAAAACCTTAATAATAATATAATCCAATTTTAGTGTTTAAATATCAACAAACAACTAGAGGATGGTCATTTTCTATCATATTCTTTGCAGCGGACGGCAATTGGGGCGACTGGTCGTCATGGAGTAATTGTAATGGAACGTGCGGTCAAGGTGTTATGTCACGTGATCGAAAATGTTCCAATCCCGCGCCTTCACATGGCGGACATTATTGTGAGGGATCAAACACATCATCACAGAATTGCAGTCTCCCATTGTGTACAGGTGAGAATGCATGTTTGGGTTTCGATACATAATTATGGGCTCCGGATTTTGGTTTACTACAAGAAACTGACATCAAAGTCATCAAAGAAACCATCTTTGTTACCTATCCACGTCGCGTAGTAATATGTATTGAATAGACATTCGGAATTTAGTCCGGCTAAGAATCAAGCTTGTATCGACGATGAAAGTTGCGATTGTTAATTGATAGTAATTAAACTAGTGCTGCTTAAGTCGTAGGCTCGAGATTCTGTGTCAATCCTTATCGTTTCCATTACCATTCCTTGCAATAAATAGATTTTAGGTAAGTAGGTTCATGGTGAAAGCCACCTAAAACTGACCGATATCTACCTTTCTGGATTTCTAGCACTCGCCTTCTTTCTAACAAAACACCAGTACAAAAATGATAATGATATTGACTATATCGAATTTTAAGAGCGAAATATCACCATTCTTTAATAGTGGATGGTGGATGGAGCCTATGGTCTAACTGGTCACAATGTAGCTGTGAGAAAAACCATACACGCCACAGAGACTGCAACAACCCATTGCCAGAGGGCAACGGGCGCTACTGTGATGGAAAAGCAACGGAGGTTGCCAAATGTGAACCAAATCCATTATTAGCATGTCCAAGTAAGTTCACTAATCCACCGCATTACATGTCTATGAATTTTATCTCCAGACTTTGGCTAATATGTAGTTTGAGTGGGTTTTCGGTCTGGTGGTGTTCTGTGGAGGATTTGTGCATATAGTTGTTTCAGGAAATATTTTCCTTATCTATTTGTAAATGGGGAACCTGAGGAACTAGACGTCTTCCGTTGCAATATTTCTGTCTTAAGAATTTTTCCAACATGCATGCTTTTGAAACTGTGAAAACTAATGTTTAATCATATGTACAGACGAATTACGGCAAAGCTATCGTTATATACATATCTGTACGATATAATATAGCCATTTCTTTTACTCGTAAGAAAGGAATTTTGGCCTAAAATTAAGTGAATACGAGTATATCTATGAATGAATTAATATAAACCCATGCTACATTCTTGCTTATCATTTTTGTACGAGTGAATTTCACTAAAACGCTTGCATTCTTTCAGTTAACGGAGGCTGGAGTGAATGGTTTGAGTGGAGTTCAAGGTGCAGTGTAACATGCGGACAAGGTGTTGTAAAGCGATACAGGCAATGCTCGAACCCCTTACCACTTCATGGTGGAGAATATTGCAAGGGCGCTTTGAACGAACAAAAACCATGTATTGAACCGGAATGTCCACGTACGTACATTGTTGTTTAAATGAACTTTTTGTATTTTTTCTCTGAGCCCGGTCTCATGTATCAGGTTTTCATACGAGTACAACTTCTACTATAGAATTAGGTAATCAATAATCGTCCATACTAAATATTATACATAACCTTCGAAGTTCTCTTAAATAATGCATTAATTGCTTGAAGAATGTGAAAAGTATTTGGGTAAAATTAGTCAACATAAAAGAACCCCTCAACAAGACAACTGTGTATTATATATTAGGACCGAAAAGAAACTCCGGGTACATAAAATATGCAACATATATTTTATTGCTTGGCCTAGAATAATGAAACTCGGTCAGATTGATGCGTTGTTCGATGTGGAACGATACACATGTTTAAAATCACAGGGGGCTAGCACGTTGAAGGGATGGTGTATAATGGTGTATTAGGCTTAAAATGGCCACACGGACCAAAAACACCTATATTACATATATACATATACAAGGGTTACCACTTCCGAAATGACAGTTCTGATACGCCATTATACACCATCCCTTCAACGTGCTAGCCCCCAGTGTCTAAAATCGCACAGATGAAACTTGATACAAAAAATGAATATAATAATGTAATATTACATTATATCCTTTAAAACTATCTTAATAGGTTATTCGGCGTTTGTTTTTCGTTATAGTATATATAGCAGAAATTCTCAGTACAAAAAACATAACATGGTTTTTGCACAATCTTGTTATAATACAAATGAACAAAGCATTGGGAAAACAGAAATCAGACAATGGCTTTTGACATAATTGAGTCATGACTAATTATAACGGAATGTATTGTATGATGTTGTTTATCAGCAGTAGTCACGAAGATCAGAAATCTGACCTAAACAGTATTTGGTGTTAAACACCATTTCTAAACATTCTTTTCATTCCTTAAGCATTTTGTTTTCAAAGGAGAAAAATGACATTTCTTATAGTATTTCCGGTCACGTGTTACGGAGAAAAACAGGTGCTCCTCGAGGACGCACATTCTGGCCTTCGTGAACAATAATTTTGTTCTTTACCTACTGGGCCAGTAAGGTGGACATGCGAAGTCGCAATTAGGAAACTGCAAGTAAAATCGCCTACAGATATTTATCGTATAGATTAAATAATAAATTCAATAAGTCTTAAAACGCTTATGTATATTTTTTTCTTGATTTCATATCCTTGTATATGCCTGTATACTAATTTATGTTGCACTTATAGGTGATGGTGTCTGGGCAACTTGGTCAGTATGGAACTCGTGCTCTGTAACATGTGGTAATGGTACTCAAACAAGAGACAGGCAATGTGACCCTCCTCCAATGTACGGAGGCGCTAATTGTTCAGGGAATTTCCAGGAACACCAAACATGTGTTCAAAACCCATGTCCAAGTATGTCACCATTCTACTTATTAATGCGCCGTACGATAGCAAACTATTTAAATAATATATGAGCAATTTCATTGACATATATTCGGATGGATGTACTCGGATATATAAATACATTTAATTATTCGCATTGTCATAATGTCTTTTCTGTGTTTTTGGATATGTCAGCTCAGCATTCAGAAAAATATACATTATTCGAGATTTCATTAACCAACGCATTATGGTGTGTAAAATGTTCTGTAGTTTTAAGATAATATAATCCCTTTAAAAATGTGCTAGATTGCTAGATTGCAATTTGTTTCTATACATTGAAACTGCCTTTGTATGGATTGAAGTACATTCAAAGAAGTACCATTGTCAAACTGTTATGTAAACATTAAAGTTGTGTTTAAATGCACTTCAATTTACATCCTTTAGAAATAAAAAAGTCATCATATAAGTAATCATGAGTATTACTAAACCTATGTACTTGCCTTTTTATGGTTTTAGTTTTATCGTTTCTGCTTTAAATCAAGAGTTGAATTCCTTTCGATCTGAAAGAATAATTTCAAATTCAATACAATGCGAAAATTGTTTTATTATATTTAAAAACATACACAAATATATGTACCAGAATATCGCATGATTTATTTAGTAAATGGAGGATGGTCCGATTGGATGGCTTGGTCAAGCTGGGATGTCACCTGCAGTTTTGCAACACGACAAAGGACGCGTAATTGTGATAATCCCCCACCTCAATACAATGGACACTTATGTACCGGTGATGTTACTGATACGGACAGTACGGTCCTTATACATTGCCCTGGTAGGTATGAGGTATAAATCTCACCATTATTATGTATGAATTAACAAAACACGTGCAAATTCACCTGACAAAATGATAATGATGCTTAAAACATGAGATGCTGAGTGATATTTGGGAAGAAAGACTGACTATTGTACCATATGTCACCGGTTCGAATATCAGTGCGAGTATTTGACAGAACAGCGAGGACAGTCACAATTGGTACACACTCAAAATGGTAAACGTATAACCATTCTGCTGTATCAGAACTTCAATAAAAATTGAGTTGACTCTGTGCTCACTAATTATTAATAATTGGCCAAAGAAAACAACAACACCAAACGGTTATGCGTTATATAGAATTTGTTTTGTGTACATGTATGTTGAATGAACATCATGTCACTATTCATTTATTTACTTTTAATACAGTCGATGGTATGTGGGGTGCTTGGAACAGTTGGTCAAAGTGTTCTGTGACGTGTGAAAATGGAACCAAAACTCGATCACGTGTTTGCGACAATCCTGCTCCGGATTACAATGGACTTAACTGCTCTGGCTCTGATACAGATACTGCCATATGTTCGGATAGGCCTTCGTGTGTCGGTTAGTGATTCTTTTTGCTCTAATTGGCGATCATAGGCCAAAGAGTGATTTTCACATTTGTCGTCTTATGTCAATGTGTGTACAATGATTAGTGAGTTTGTCCATCGTTTTTAATATGTTTCTATGTGTTGGGAGTGTTTTTGGTTGGCTGGATTGGGGAAAGGTGGGAGTTTTTTGTGGTTTTTGTCTAGAAATCTTGTTAATATCTATATTCATATAATTGTTTTGTATCAACGTATGTCAGTGATTATTGTTTCATTTCCTCTGGTTTACGATTGCGTTTCTTCGGTAAATATAGTCTTTATTTCTTAGATAAGTCACACATTGTCGTCTTTGTCATGAATAATTCATACACATAATAAAACGTTTTTACGTGATGAGGAGTCATACATAATTGTTTTCGCAATTTATTCTGTTGTTAATTGAAATGATGAGCAACTTATGTACAAATGTTCACCCTCTTGACTTGCCAATGTCGAACATTATAAAAATCTTTTCAAGTACCAATAAAGAGCACAGTTTAACAGTAACGAAAACTCCAAGGCAATCTTGAACATGCTTTTAAAACGCTCTTTGTCCATTATTCTGGGAAAGAAAAAAATGGTGTCATTGTTTTTTTAATTATTCACAATATCGCTGGTTTTACTGGATAGTTGACGGAAACTGGGCGGCTTGGACAGACTGGTTTGGATGTACCGTGACCTGTGGCAATGGGACAAATTCACGTTACCGCACGTGCACAAATCCACGACCACAAAACGGCGGGAAAACATGTTCCGGTGGTTTTTCAGAAACACACAAGTGTAGCCTGACGCAGTGTCCAAGTAAATACGTAAATTCTGTTAAAAATTAAGCCTATATAATATCAGATATGACTGTAATATGTTGAATATGAGCTTGATTATAAGACTTGAATTGTTGATATCATCATTAAAAATAACTCTGGCTGTCTTGATTACAACGTTAACCATGTTGCTTCATATTTAAAATTACAATCTATTACTGGCATTACGCAATATACACGTTGGAAGTTCTCCAAATAGCTTAGAGGTGATCGACATCTTTTATTACAGTTTTTATTATTCAAAACTTGATCAATACTCATTGTAGTTTATTTTAGTGGGTCATACAATACGCTTTACCCAATAGTTTATACTGTCAGTCAAAGTTTAAAGCTTTCCTGACTTCAATAAAAACAGACTGTTTTCAACTGTGCAAACATTTCTTAACTTGAGTACTGATTAGCCAAAAGTCTGATAAAGTTTGTGAATCCGAGTTTTCTTACAACAGATGTAATCAGGGTCTTTTTATTTGAGTGACCCTGGTGTAATGAAGAGCTTCAGTATAAATGCGTAAATATACATTTTATTCACAGTTGACGGAAGTTGGACTACGTGGGGTAAGTGGAGAGATTGCTCTGTGACATGTGGGAACGGAACGCAAACTCGCAGTCGTTCCTGTTCTAATCCAATACCAAAATTTGGAGGCAAAACTTGCCCTGGTATGATAAATGAGGATATAACATGTCAGATGGGTCCCTGTCCAAGTACGTTGTTAATGTTTTGTTTTTACATGTGGTAAAATACGTGAAAATAGTGAGGATATTTTGCTAATTGAAAAACAGTGCAAGCGAAATAGATTTAGATGTTTTATGTTCTGACAAAGACTAATGTTTTTTTTCTTATTTTTTGTTTACATTCATACTTTTATCAATCACGAATCAAGCCACTTAGGTTCAATTAATTTTAGTACAAATGTACTTTATTTCAGTGCGTTTTCGTAAATGAAACTACTCTGTGTTTAACATGAGCATAAATTGACTGCTGTTGCAGTTGTCATTTGAACATACATTTGTAAATGTGTATTACATTTAAAAGTTGATGGTGCCTGGTCAAATTGGGGACCTTGGTCTGCGTGTGGGGAGACATGTGGTAATGCGACGAAAACTCGCACTAGATTATGCAATAATCCTCAGCCTCAATACAATGGATTATATTGTTTGGGACATGAAAGAGAAGAGCAGATTTGTAATTTACCACATTGTCCAGGTAACTTTTAAAATCTTAGAGTAATAGTTTTGTCTATGAAATGAGAATAGACTGATTGCCATTGTTTGCCACCTCAGCGGAAAGAAATTTGTTAAACCAGGAGATAGTTCATGTTCGCTCGTTCTTTGTAGCACTTGCTTTTGATCATTTTATCATAGTTTCCCTGAGGTATACCAACTTGAAATCCCTTCGCGGAAAAATAACGCTCAGCTGTAGGGCAAAACTACTGCTACACTGTTGCGACTGAACATTAAGCAAGAAAGAATACGACGTGACATTTAATATTTGAGCAAACATTAATGAAAGAATGTTTTGGTCAATACCAAGTATTCATGCACAGAAAGTAGTTTCCAGGTATCAATATAACCGTGATATCGGAAATATCCATTGGTTGATAAACGGAGAAAAAATCAGTTTGAAAACGTTACTTTGTTATAGTTAATGGAAGTTACGGTATGTGGCAAACATGGGAAGCGTGTAGTGTGACGTGTGGTGATGGAACTAGGTTGCGACACCGTCTTTGTGATAGCCCCGCTCCACAATATGGAGGCTACCCTTGTGCTGGTGTTAATTCCAGTAGTGAAGCGTGTAATGATCGGAATTGTCCTAGTGAGTAAAAAGACGGTGCATTATTCTGATTTATTTCTGCTGTCTTTAAAAACCTCTTGTTTCTGCTTTTTGTTTCAAATTACAGTCAAACAAGTGTTTGAGGACACCTCCAAATAAAGACCACCCTGTGAATAAAGGCCTTTCTTGAAAAACTATCACTGATTGTTAAAAACAAACTGACCTCTGAATAAGGCCATCTGTCAATAAAGGCCGCATTTTGTCTTTCCGAATGAAAGATGACCTTTGTTCACAGGTTTGACGGTTCATTGAATTTGTGAAAAGAACAGTTATACAATGGAAAAAATGAGAAAACTTGTACAATAAGATGTTATAAGAAGTTCATTATCCATGCTTAAATTCACATATTAGGACTGATAATGATATGATGTTAATAATTTGCTTTGAAATATAGTGACACTAAGTCATAAAATATAGTTCTTTTCCGACGTGAGTCGTGAAATGTCGCTTAGGTTTCTTTGTTGAAATGTTGAAAACGAAAATGAAAGTCGTAACGTGCTTCTGAAATTAAATGTAAAAGAACAAAACGACATATTTCAATCTTAAATAATAAAGAACGCAGTCTTATGTATGACTTTGGTATTCGTGATGTGAGCTTGAATTTAAAATGTTATGTACATCGAAACTTTAGTTGATGGTGGTTGGGGGTCTTGGACGCCTTGGAGCAATTGTAAAGGAACATGTGATTCTGCCATACATCAGAGAGCCAGAGATTGTGTCAACCCAAAACCTAACTACGGTGGGGCCTACTGTTCAGGCGATCCCCTGGAAGCTCAGCCATGTGTTCCAGATGGTTGTCAAACGACAACACCCATCTGTACGTTGTTTTATCATATTTCCAAATATTTCAATCTTCGACCAAATAGATGAATAATTATGCTAAGACGGTACTATCAATGTGTATCCCCTCCCGAAAAAACTGGGCATCATAAATACACCCCTCCGTCTATCATTCAATCCATCTGTTTGTTTGTGCGTTTGTTTTGTTCTTTGGATAGCCGAGTTTCTAATGTTATATATAAAGCCAGTCACAAAAACAAGGTTAATGTCCTAAATCTAAAGACAATTGGACGCACGCTGTTGGAGGGCATCTGCCTGTTCCAATTGTATCCTTTACATTACATATTATTTAAGTCAAATGTGAGTAATTGCGCAATACTATGTGTAATAGAGCTTGTTTTCAATAGTCAATTCTATTTTTTTTTCTCCAATGTTAATTTACATATTTTTGCTTTCCAAGTACATCCAAAGTTAATTTTCTATTGTAAATCGGATATCTATGGGTAGAATAGAATCCCCATAATTGCCAGATACAAATTACAAACAGTTGACGTATCATTTATTACTAGCATAACCAGGATCAGTGAACAAAATAAGACATTGGGAAACCAACCTCATTGTGAATTAACCATGCCAGGTCTTAATTTACTAAAAGGTATACCATAATTATGGAACTTGAATCGGGTGAACAAAAGCATATACATGTATATGTAAGTTTCATTTGTGTTTAAATTTTTAGCATCTACTATGGCGTCAACTACACCGAGTACCACAACCCAAGCGCCAACTACACCGAGTACTTCTACCAAACCATCGACTACTACTGCTCCAACAACGCTATCGACGGTTACCAATGCTTCTTCCAGTATAAGTCGTTTAACTTTTTTTCTTTTAATTTGTGAAGTCTGTAATTAAGCAAGTTTAGTATGCATATCCTAAACAGGATTAAGTTGTGAAGGCATATTGTCAGGAGACACAACATGCTAAAAATATTACCATTAGGGTATACACAGACACGTACAATTAAATTGAAGCACTGACAAAGCCGAAAACAAACAATTATACATACACACACACCAGCAAAGCTCATAACTTAGATTACCTTCGATGACCCATGAATATCAATCATGGAAATGCGATCAAGACTGTTTCATTGACGAAAAAATATTATTATCATTGTGTCTATCATTGTTACAATAGAGTTGTCACATTTTGATGGATTTTCCTCTTTGTTGCAGTTATTTCTTGATATTCCGTTTAAGATTTCCCTAATTTACTTTTCATGGAAAAGTATGACCGGCCGCGATCGGAATTTGAACCCGGATCGCCGGGTTACAAGTCCTGTGCACTAACCAGTGGACCACGGTCGCGGCTTCCCGATAAACACCATGTGATATAGCCAACAACAATAATAATAGAAAATGTAAACAGTTTAAACTGGAAATCATTCATTGTTGATGCTGATTGTTAAATACCCTCTAATAATTTACCCCTACCGCCAAAAGGGGAAGGAGAAATGGTTTATGCATTGTATTTTATGTCTCCGTCCGTTCGTCCGCCTGTCCATTCGCATTTTTTGTCCAGAGCCTAACTCTACAATCCCCTCAAGATATTGCACGAACATTCATTGACTGACCGATATAAATAAGAAAATTCCCTGGCTTTGAATTATTTTCCATTATAAACAAATATAACTTTGGGGAAAAATTGAAGAAATGCTGATGTCTCTCTAAGAATCTCCTGTTACAGGTCACTGAAAAATACTTCGGCGATCAGTGGGGGAACTGTCAAGCCTCATATAAAACTTAATATGATGGCCTTATCAATAGCACTTGTTTCAACCTTATCGAAATTGCACACGTCATGTCTCGGTTCGGGTTCTCGTTAAATATGATTGAAGCATGTTGTATGATGTATGTTGGCATATTTCTGCAATCACTTAAAGAGTTAATTTTCGCGAAAGCTTTCTAAGTTCTCGTGAAAAAAAATGTTTTATTTTCATGAAAATATTTTATTGCCCACTTCATAAGTACGTTTACTATCTGGTGGAGAAATCTTATCACGAAAAGTTATCGAATTCTTGTGAAAATATCTTTGTTATGAAAATCTGGTAAATTTTCGCGAAATCATTCTGATAATTTTATGCAGAAATATGCCCCCATACGGATGTATGAATGCATTTGTCATGGTTTAGCTTTGTATGCTTATTGTATTATTTTCGTTTTCTTGTACCCAGTTAAGCCGTGTTGTAATTTATTTACCGCAGATTTCAAGTGCTACACGTGTGATGGACCTTTGCCTGAATTCTGTCTGGACATGATGAAACCGATAACATGTCCAGAACCTTACTGTATAAATGAACTCACTAATAGCGTTAACGGAGAGAAGCTTATTGACAGAAGGTTTGTTTTATATATTAAATTAATAATATAAAAACTCGTTGAGATCAACCATTGATTTAAATTAGAAGTTGAAAAGTTAACCAAATGGTTGAAGTTGACTGGGGTCCAAAAATGTCTGCCTTTGTCGTACTTCATTACGAAAATCAGACATACATGTTAAAGTGTATGTATATAGAAATTGTTTGTTTTTAAATTTATGCAAAGTTTGATTCAATAACTTTACCAAACTTTAACTCAAAATTCAATCTCACCTTATATTTTATTCATAGGTTCAATTTAATCAACATTTAGGCAGAAGTCCTTACTTTGTTTACTTTTACATGTTTTGTGTGAGCTCGACGGAAAGTATCCAACAAATATAAGCTACCTGTTGTTTAGTATTTTAATATTCATTTTGATACACATTTGAATCAAGTAGGTTTGCATCCTATATTTTTTTGTTATTTTAGGGTATTTGTATGTCAAGTTAGTCTGTAGAATAAAGTGCGTCAAACGTCAAGCCTGATGCTAGCGTGTGAAAGTCTATTGTTTATGTTTGTATTTATGGGGTCATGTTTAATTTATTATAACAGATGTGGCACAAAATCAGAGTGTGACAAGGATTGGTGGACAACAACCAGTGATAATGATAAATGCACGATGTATGACGATACACAAACAGTAACCAACTACATCCACTGTACATTTTGCTGCACAGATGAATTATGTAACAGACCAACTGTGCCCACTTCAGACTCGCTGTATAAACCAAACATTTAATAAATACAATGATTGCAAATCATGTACATACATTGTAGGTGATGGGCAACAGGTTCTAGTTCATTCTGTGGAATAAAATCAAATAAATGATGTTTTTGATTAATGATAATTGCCAAATAAATCTTAGCTATTTTAAAATAAAATAAATTCACTGCTTGCGATGATCAACAACGTTTTATATGTTTTAATACGCATATATTGATAAAAGTCGAAAGAGCTGATGGTGTTGAGAATGAGACTTCGAACACCAATATGAACGATCCACTTTGGTTTCAAACTACATAGTTCAGTATCATTTACCAAGAGCATTGAAGTCATCTGTGCCCAATTGTATAAACATTGGTTAACTTTAACCAAATGGTTAATTTAACCCAAGGTTAAATTTAACCATTTTGGTTTACTAACCATTAAAAAAATCATTTAAACATTTAAAAAAAGGCTGCCATTTTGGTACTGGTTACCATTTATGTTAAGATTTAACCAGCATCTTAGACTTGGGTTAGATTTATTTGAGTTTTAACAAAAACAAAATTTGGTTAAACTTAAACAAAATTTTCTACAACAGCTAACCGAACATTTAACCAAAGATTTAACCAAAACTCTGCTTTAACCTAGTGGTTAAAGGTAACCAATGTTTATACAATTGGGTGCTGAAGTATTAGATATTTCTTGCCCACAAAAACTTTATGAATGACTGAAACAGTTAAAAATGTATAGTCAAAATTCCAGTGCTCTGTTTATAGCAGTTATACAAGGAGAAAGGCTATCTATTAATCACATGGGTTGCATAATACTGGTTATATTATGGACTTTCAAGAATTTCGTATCAAAGTTGATGGTTTCTTTGTAATGATGCACACTCCAAATATATTTTGGTACGTCGCCAACGCTTGATGGCACAATTGTTTGATAACAAGATTCAGTTTTCCTTTACTTTTGTATTGCATACCATATAGAACGAACGAACGAACGAACGAGCGAGCAACCGAACAAACGAACGAATAGAGGAACGGACGGACGGACAGACGATTGTATTTGAACCCGAGTTATTTGTTAAACCAGTATAAATTATAACTTATATACAAATTTAAAGTTTGTATTGATGTACGAGATTATAGAGCAGTATGGTCACAGCGCCGGTAAAAAGCCTTCCTGTAGTGTCACTACATTAACATCTTTCCCAGCTAGGTAAAGTCACAGGTACTTATAATGAGAAATGAATGTAATTGGGATTTTCAATTCGACTCTGAATACTCAGATTTCGGAGTATAAAGATTTTAGTGTCGATTAGAAAGTCATTTTCATATTAAATAAAGGGAATGAGATAGAAAAGGTTTTAGGTTTTTGGAGAACCTGCATGTACAACTTTGTAAAATGAGAATAGACAACAATCATGTCTTCTTCATCTTTCAGTAAAGATTGTATGTCTTAAGAGAATATTGTTGATAAACACTTCAGCATTCTTGCAAGAAGTTTTATGGATCAATGTAAAGCCATACTGAAACATATTTGTGCACCGTAAATGTAAAATTATATCTCTAAAAGAGAAACAAACAGCTTTTAGGAATGATCATATTCTTGCATGTACATACCTTGATATAGAAGGCATGGTCACAAATAGGGTATATGGAACAAAATATGTTCTTGCATCACCACTGAATTTGACACTGAAGAAATATCACTTGTCTTTGATCTGTTCCTGGTGTTTTATAAGGTGCTTGCTAGTTACAGTTCTTGTGGTTTTGTCATACATTAGTTTTGCCGTATCACATTACTGTCTCTGTACATCACTACACATTACATTATGATGACCCTGGATTTGAATCAGGACTAGTCCCAATACCTGTAAGAAATGCATGCTATATTGGAACACAGCTCACATATGAAAGATGGAACAGTGCGTATTTTGTATTTAATCAGATATAAATCAGTTGTTACAATGTCTAGATCTATGACAAGACGTCATTGAAATATTTGTTTGAATTCATTTCCTGTTTTCAAAAGTATTTCAGTAATTTACGGCGCATAGTGATTTTACCAATGTAAAAAACTATTTTCAATTTGGAATGTGTTATTATATTTAGTGTTATGGGATTGTCATAAAACAGAACCCCAGCAATACAATACAATAACACTATACATGAATACAATACAATAAGTTGGTTTATTTATGATCTAGGCCACCAGTCCAGAACATATTATTATTACATGTATTATAATTGTTTATCATTTACATAGCGTTCACAAGCGTGTAAAGACCAAGATAAACATTTTAACAGATGATAATGATGGAACATTATTCAAATCATACAAGACTCCAATTTTGGTATTTTCTTTCAGCATGCATGTTTTTTCCACCTAAATGTTCCATCTTGAGTTATCTTCTAAAAACTTTATGTACAGTAAAATCCCGATATTAAGACAACCTTTGGGACCGAAAATCGGTCGTAATAATGAGGTAGTCTCATTATCAAGTTGAATTTTAGGGGAGTTATTGGAAGCCGAGCCGGAAATAAGTGGTCATTATAAAAAGGGTGGTCGTAATATTGAGGCGGTCGTTATTTGAGGTTTATGCAATATAAGTGATGAAAAGTTTGAAAAATGAATGGATGAAAAATTATGTATGAAATTTATGTCTTTGTTCAGTATGATATTTTTTATAATACAATAGTACTGACAGTATAGTAATAATCAAAGTCACTGAAAACATCGAGGTGTTCAGTATCGGTAACATACGTACAGGTGTGTACGCCCTAGCAAATGTGCTCTGCTTATGAAAAAACACGTTTCGATTCTAGATCCACATACACCTAGCAAAACATTTGTATGAACGGTTAAAAGCAGCCTTTACACTAATTCTTTTAAAAACACAATAATCAGATAATTACCTGAACTGTAGAGTAATTCATTGTTTACTATATAAAAACTAGTTTTGTTAATTTCGAAAAATCCGCCATTTTTAATCACACGAGAGTATAGTGTAATGTTTCGAGATTTGGGGCAATTGCAATCCCTGTAGTACAAAGGTCCCTGAAATCTAAAGCGTTCTTTTCTAACGCTTGCATTAATAAATATTCACTTCACTTGTAGTGAACTTATATAACATCTTGGTAGGTAATATTTTTGTGAGATATGGTAATTTAGTATACAAACAAGGTTATTTTAATTAATACTAATTGCGAACCACTAAGTGCTGACCTTTTCCTATATTGTTATGGAGGTCATTCATGCAGAACTTAACTGTTGAAAAAACAAGTTAATGCTGTTGTTGGATTAAATACTGTTAAATTGAGCCCACACTATGTTAAATTTTCTGCAAACGTAATGAACATACGGTTACCACGCACAAATTCTGTCGTGTGATATTGCCTATGTTTTAGTTAACGTTGGCCACTCGTACAAAAACGAGTTGTCTAGGCGCAATGTTTAAAACTCGACAATGTGACAACCTTAGCCCTAGTAATGAGGAAACGATTGTTCAAAATTTGGTGAAAAAGTTGAAGCATCCTTCGGTAATATCCAGTGTCATCAAATGCCTTTAAATCATTGACAAATGACGAATATGTGTAATTACGCTAATACCAGTTCGTTGTCATTGATCGTTGTTAATGAAGCAACCAATATCTTCAACATGTATACGATATTTTGATCTATTGTGCTTAGTGATAGAAATATGAATAGCACCCGATCAGAAAGACTGTGTCTGATGGATTTTTCTGTTTTAAATGTAGCTAAGATTTGTTGGGAATTTTTCTTTGTCTACGTAAGATCAGAATGATACTTACAAAGTAAGATAACAATTAACAATACCGGTAAATGTACGTAAAACATAGACCAATGTAATAGCATCAACACTGGCAGTCTCCTCTGATTTCAATTTGTTTCTTGATATTTTCAACCTCGTAATAAATCAGTATATAGTGATACAACGTTCTTTCTCAATACATGACTGTAAAATACCAACTACCACAAAATACTATTAATTTGAATTTATTGATACATAATTACATTTAATACGATAATCAGCCTATTAAAACCGTGTCGCCTGGAAAATAGCAAAACATTTTGTATAACGTGAATACTATCAACGTGATACAGTGATGTAGACATTCTTAAAATAAATTAAGGTATATGCTAAAGTGAGTTGATAATTGAAGCATGCGCAATTTAAATCAAGAGTGATACAAGATTATCCTAACGGGGATTCTGAATCTTCCGATTCTCGTCCAAATCCAGCGGGCGTCTCGTGATAAAACACTAAATTATTTATTCTTCAAATCATACAAATTGTATTTCTTTGCAGATAATCTAAATTTAGATCTAAACAAGTTATGAACTTTATGTCAGAATCTCCGTGTCTATAAGTAGCTTCTAACGCCGCTAATTTCTTTTCAAATATGTTTAAATTGAAAAGGAGATTAGTGACTTTTATCAAATATCTTCGTGTAATGGTACCTTAAAATCGTTTTCGTGAAGACTACAGGGTAAGTTACACGTGCGAATCGTCTTTTCTTTGTAATATTATCAATGCTTGTGTCAATTGAAAACGTGTGACAAGGTTGGGGATCGTTAAAAGATTAGTATCATAAATAGCGAAAATATTAGTATAATAATAACAAAGGTCATACACGCACTAATCAAACCAAGCATGTTAGAATTATACCAAAAAAACTGATTGCCGAAAAGTATTTTTTTTTCGACATTTAAAGATAGTTATACATACCTGTGCATGCTTTGGAGACAGTACAGTTTTTATTATCGTCTACTTCTCCAACGCAATACTCCCCTCCATAATGAGGTTTTGGGTTAGAGCATGTACGGATTCGAGTCTGGGTCCCGGTTCCGCATGTAACTGAGCATGGGAACCAACTTCGCCATTCAGTCCAGCCGCCGTCGACTGCAATTTTATCAGAGATTTGAAACTTCATTTGTTAAGGTTAGAACAAGAGAGAACATTTACGTAAATGTATGTATATATGTAAACATATGTATGTAGTCATTACATATAGTGTATAATGTTATATACGAATACACTCAATTTCTGGATAAGTATTATTACATGTAACATGTACACAAACTTGGATCAGATTTTTATTTTAGGTATTGGTAAATACTGATTCAATTACATAAATATACACTTTTTAGTCATTCTGTATGTATTGACCAAAAAAGAACGAGAGTTATCAATGGAGACGAACTTGATCGAGTCAAGCATAAACTGTATGTTATACTTTTCTTCTTAATATCAGTTTACATCATAATTAAAGCCGCGGCCATGGTCAAGTAGTTAGTGCGCTGGACTTGTAACCCGGAGATCCAGGTTCGAATTCTGGTTGCGGCAGGTCATACCCTTCTATGAAAATTTGACAAAAATGTCGATTTTCCTCCACATGTGAAGTTGCCGGCTCCTTGTGGAAGGGTAAGCTAGTACTGGTTAGTATACAGTCCAGGAAAACTGGTTAGGTGAACCGGTCGCCGTATATAACTGAAAAATTGTTGAAAAACGGCGATAAACCCCGGTGACAATTAGTCACATGAAAACAAAACATCATAATTATGGAGCGCTTACTTACGATGAATATTGTACATCAATGGACATGTTCTTGTTGGTCTAACGAGTAGAATGATAACAAACTGGTTCAAACTTGTTACTTAGAATTGAAATTCCTGGGTGGTTTTAAAGAGCTGAATGTTGTTAAACACCACCTCAAGTTTTATCCAATCAGAATGCAGTTTACATACATAATAGGAAGACAATTGATCATTTAATCTAATCGAACAAATTACAATTAGGGACATACTTGGACATGGAGTATCTGCAGAGCATGGTGTGGTATCGTGTTCGTCGCCAACGCAATATTTCCCTTCACCATGTGGTACGGGGTTTGAACAATTTCTTGACCGTGAAATTACACCATCTCCACACGTGACCATACAGCTTCCCCAAGGACCCCACGACCCCCATCCTCCATCAACTGTACAATAATTATATAAGTAATTAGCTAGCAACCATTGCTATCATAAATAAAGAATATGTTTTGAATGTACCATCATGTACCACCATTATGTAACCATCGCTGAGATGTAGTAGCCTCCGTCGAGTGGTTATGATCTTAGACTAGTAATCGTTAGCTCTTCACCGCTGTGAGTTCGAATTCCACTAGAGACCAAACATATTACACATAGCTGTACAGCTAGCTTAAGGGAGGTCGAAAGTTTTAACCAGAAGTAAGCCTGGGCTATTCCTCTATCGCTAAAGCAGGAAAATTTATCAAATGATTTTAACTATTAATGCAAAGTTGCAAACCAGTGAAAAAAATCGCTCAGATTTATACCACTATTTACTGAAAATCTTGCTGTTTGACAAAATGATGGTACTTATTATTGCGCAATAATCTAAGCAAGGTCTGATGCTTAATCTACTTTTAAAATATACCACGGTGATAAATATTTGTACAGTAGAATACGGTTATAATAAATTCCTGGATACTCGAATAATCGCTTTAAGAAATCAATATTTCTCAATACCCATAATAATGAAATGAGGAATAAATACCTCACTGTATCCAGTTCTTCACTACATTCAAGCTTATTGTAACAGTGCAGTACTGAATAGTAAGTTTAAGATTGTAGAACATACTTGTACAGTTGGTCAAATCCGGCGATATAGTACAGCTGGTACTCTCTTCCAACGAACCAACGCAATAATCCCCACCGTATTGAGGTCTTGGATTTGTGCACGTGCGGAAGCGGGATCTAGTTCCGGTGCCGCAGGAAGTCGAGCATGCGCTCCACGTGAACCAATCAGACCAATTGCCATTTACTGAGAGTCAAAACATTGAAGGATTATAAATACCACTTTATGATGATCATCCAATTATCAATGAATTTTTAGTATTCCTATTAAGCTGCATAAAATATTTCTAGGACTTTCCGATAAAGTTCTGTCCGCAGGAAGTATTAATATTCAAGAAGAATAACCTGCACAACAATTTAACCTTCTTTCAAATATTCAAATCATAAGTTTTCATTAGTATTGACTGTTTTACTGTTTTATATTATTACATTAAATTAAAATATTGGTGTAATGTGACATAAAACGATTACATACTTTGACAATGGTTCAAGTTACATGGCTCGGCTTCAATGTCCTGGCCTGGACACGATTTACCATTGTAGAGAGGTGGTGGGTTTGTGCACCGCCGTATCCGGACATGAAATCCACCGCCACAAGAAGCATCGCAAGCAGACCAGCTCTCCCAATCAGTCCACTGTCCATCGACTGCATTGTTTGTTAAGAGTGAATGATGTTATTCCATATGAGACGAAAAGAATGTGTAGGAAACCGGTCACACAACATCATTGAAGTAGAAATACTGGGACATAATTGTTACAAAGATATGTATAAAACAAATAGAAACGTCAATCTAACAACAGCAACATGGACTGTAATAATCATTCATGAAATTGAGCAGTTTTAAGAAATATACTACAAAATGTTCCACATACTTGGACAAGGCGTGTCTACTGTACACGATTTTGTCTGATTTTCCGCACCACTACATGGTACACCACCATATTGAGGGACTGGGTTGTCGCATAAACGCGTGCGTGTTGTGGACCCATTCTCACAAGTGACTGAACATTCTGACCATTTTCCCCAGTTCGACCAAACACCATTAACTTAAAAAAACATTAGAAACACTTGCGAACATCGAATATAATAGGCTACATTTTTATTTCAAATTATAAGACCAATAAAGTACGCTCAATATGACAAGATTTGACTACATGCAAGACATGTACATTAAAAGGACGAACACTTAAATTATCCTTAAATTAATAAAACACGCTTACCACTCACATCGCAATAAAGTGATCTAAACAAAAAAGAATCTTCTTGATTCGCAGTTATTTTATTTTCACTACAATAACTTTCAAATACATTTAATCGATTTAGAAAATTTTGAACAAGTCGTGAAATAATTTTAATTTGTTTACATCAACGAGTTGTTCATAATTCTACGACATATCTGTATTTTTGGCTTGAATTTTGCGATCATCAGTACCGGCCGTCTTCAAACCGGTTTGCGAATATTTTGATTCATTAAAATTATTACAGTACATGCTTGCTCTTTAAAGTTAATTCAGTGTTTCAAAGAATGAACAATAATTCTTTGGCTCAGTCATAAAACGATGATAATTACTCTTTAATATGAAGATCTGCGCTGATAAACTCTCATTTCCGACCCAAGTCAAACGATGAACAGAGAAACATTGCTTTTCGTCATTACTTGAAAAAAAATGTAGGAATCCACCAAACAACCTAGCAGTATCATTGATGATTGTTTATTTCAGAAATTCACAACATGATAAGGATTAGTTAAATAGCTAGTACATGGAAAATATATATTCTAACACTGTCTACAATTTTCGTACACAAACAAGGAAGACAAAATTCGTGCTATTTGACACAGTATAGCACTTTTTTTTGTTTTTTGACTGTTCCGCGTTACTCCCGCGTATAATTAGGAAATAGGTCGTTATTTTTCATGCAATTATTCTTCATATATGACACAATAATGCATGAAAAAAAAGATCGATTTCCTAATTTTGACATGGTTTGTACTTGTACTTACCTGGACAGTGTGTGAAGCAACGATCTGATTCGAACTCGCTACCAATACAAGATCCATTGTTCTCAGAGATTGAACAATTTCTAAACCGGAATTTGTAAGAATGACCGCATGTTTGGGCGCATTCACTCCAGCTGGCCCAGTCATCCCAAGAACCGTCTAGTTATGCATAAATTAGAGAAATTTATATATATATATATTATATCATATTATATATATTATATTTTTTCTTTAGAGCTACATATATATATATCTGTTTGCTCTAAAGAAAAAATATAACCAATAATTGTCAATAATAATCAATACTAACTGTGCAGTTGTTTCAGTAACTCAATCTGAAAAATGATTACATTTGTAAATGCCGGGCGCTGTCGCCATAGCGGAATCATAAAAAAATAAAAGCAAATCGTGAAAAAAACGTGAAAATTAACATTAACCTGCAAGCGGAAAATGAAGGGAAATATGAATTAATTGCATTTGCTATTTGCTACTTATCGAATGATAGCTGGACACATACTGTTATATCAAGGTTACCTAAAAAGAGGATCGGGAATATTGTATAAAAAATTTGAAATATTACCTTTACAATCTACATATTGACAAAGATCCATTTCTGATTCATCTCCTGTACAATTATCTCCCCCGTAAGCTGGAGCAGGGTTTGAGCAGTTCCGTTGTCTGAAACAAAGTGTGAATATAGGCAAACCTCACAAATGATACAAGCATTGACTCGTATTGAAACGGAAGGAATTATCTGTAAGCGTCCATTTGAACTTAGTTTCATCCAAGATATAATCTTTAGTTGTGATTTCAAACGCCAATTGTGAAGAACGGGTGTGAAGAAGAGTCACCTGATCGTTGGTCGGTTAATACTTTTAAAGAAAGATTAATGCGGTGGTAGGGTCCTTTCTTAAATGCGCCTACGTCCCGAAATCTTAAGACATTTGCATAAGGAATAACAGAAATTTGTGAGTAAGAGAGAATTAAAGTTGAATTGACGTTGAAGACACATAAAGAAGACAATGAGTGTTGACGGTCGTATTGCTTAAAGAATGTTATCAATAATAAAGTCTGTGGGATGAGAATGACAAATGGAAAGAAATACATTATAACAAGGGAGGAGAAAGTTGGATGAAGATACATAAGACGTAGAAAAAATGAGACAAGAGAGAGTTAGGGGAAGAGGGATGTAATGTTATGGAATGGATGTGTGTGTAGAGTATGCCACGTCGCTTGATACTCGGGGCTCCAAATTAAGTTCAAGCTTCACCAAAATATTTGAATTCTGGTAACATTTCAAAATATTACCTTGTTCTATACACATCATGACCACATGTTTGGCTGCATTCACCAAAATCAGACCAGTTAGTCCAGCCTCCATTCCCTAAAGAAGAAGGATTAAGCATAAAAAAGATGTTGATTTATTAGATGTAAATGTATATGTGCTGCCTCGATATTTGCGTGAAGGATTGAAGCTTACGCACACATTGCCTATGTTTAAAAAATTAAAATGGTATTTAATAACTTTGCCAGTGTTAAATTAGCAAAATTATATACATGAACATGTATATATGCATGAACATATCTATATTCATTTGATTATGTTAAACATGTAGTATAGTACATGTATACAATACTTAGATAGAAATAAGTTACATAATTTATCCAAAACAGCACTAAAATACAGATAAACATATAATTAATTATAAACAAAATTATTGTACTTCTACATATGAAACATAAACAAGGATGACACAGAAAAGGGACTTAACATTCCCTTATTTCCATCGTGGTCCTTATAATATATAAATAATAAGTTATGATAAACATGGGATATATACAATTAATAGACACAAAAATATCACAGACACAATTTTCACTTAAAACAACTAATCTTAAGAGACTATAATATAATGTCTGGTCTTATATTTGAAACTGTCTATTGTTGTACATTTCATAAGTGTGTTGCCAAACTATTTCATAAAATACTACTATTATGTACAAAAGATTTCTTTCCAAATCCTTTAACTGTTGGAATTCTAAAACATAAACCAGAACTGCATCTTGTATTATGGTTGTGCACAATATTTGCAGAAATAAAATAATTATTCAAATAGGTTGTTACAGAACCTTTGTAAATTTTAAAAACATGATTAAGAGTAAGCTGCCCCCCTTCTCAACTGGTTACCAACCTGTACAAAATGCTGAGAGCTAATATGGCTACTATAATCAAGATTAAAAATAAGTCTTGTTTTGTACAACTTGAAGTCTTTTTATGGTTGCTACTGATGCTAAAAGACCAAACAGAAGAAGTATATTATCAAAGTGACATTGAATCAAATACAATAATCAATTATATTATAATAATCAAAGCAATAAGTTACTTTGAAAAAGAAAGATAAAAAATCCCTGTACCTTTCCTTGTACTTATGTGAACCAGTGTGTAACCGGATTCGAGTGACCAAGCTGTGTTTTTGTGCTCTGTGATTTAGCAGAATATTCTAATTAATCAGATATTGGAAGCATTATCTGTATATCAACATATATATAAGTCGTTTTACTTTATTTTTATATTTTCATCGTTTTATTTTGATTTTTACTTTTATAGATATTTGCTGTAAATTAATATTTTAAAAGCTGTATTTGTGTATATATTTGATATAATTACACATGCCATCTTTGCAGGGTCACGTTAGTTTTTTATTCAATGTGATGCGTCTTTATTTAGTACATTCTTTGTAACACATAGACACTGTAATACAATATTACAACGGATTACGTTTTTATGTATCTAAGATTATCTAAACACCTATAGCAATTATAGATTAGTTTCAGTGTAATTTACAAACATTTCTACATATATACATATAGCAGTTGTATGAATTTATCAACCTAACTATTAGTATGCAAAATTGTATATCTTTTTTATGGAAATTCTGTAAATGGACCTCATTTATATGTAGTACAAAATCATAGAAATACTAGTATTTCATTCGGTCAGTTGACCGTGTATAAACTTTTTATGCCCTCTTATAGACATACCCTAAAGAAGCCAAGTATTTATTTCACTTACAAATCACGCAGTTATGGCTTATAATATTCCTTTTACTTAATGGTGACATTTATCCGTGCCCAGGTCCTTTAGGAAGTGACGTTGATGCCGGAAGTTATCAATAGGATTTTAAATGTTTTTTTTAAAGAAGTACACATTTTATTCAGGTAAATATAGGAAGCATTTTACCGAAAATTGATTAACTTCGTTTACTCGCAAAAGAGTGCAATGCTACCTGTATATGTATTACTGAAACATGGCTTGATACTACTTTTTTTGACAATGACGTGCATATTGAACATTACTCTGTTATCAGAGAAGACCGAGATAGACATCGTGGAGTCGCAATTTTTATCAGAAATGATTTAGTTTTTAATTGTCGTAATGAAATTTTACATAATGATTTTGAAGCTTTGTGGATTGAAATTTTATTGATCAAATCCAAACCCATTGTATGTGGATGCTTGTTTAGAACCCCTAGTCAAAACGATTATTTGGCAAGACTGAGTTTGATCTATTTGGTTCTAAACCAAGACTAAAAAAAGCATCTCATTTGAATATTACATGTAATGGTACTGTAATTAAGCATGCTGAATCAGTAAAATACCTTGAGGCTACTTAAGACTAATTGTTAAGTTTTCAGACTAGGGTCTATTCTTAGTAAGGCATATGTCAGATTGAAATTTATGCAAATTTTCAGATTTCTTTTCAAAGAAACCTCTTGCTATGTCTTTGATTCAATGCCACTTTGGTGGAGATCGAAAGAATTTCGAATGTAATCAGTGTGAAAGGACATTCAACAAAGTATTAAAGAAAATATTGTTACATTGCTGGATTAATTCAATTGAAAATGTAGTTACAATATCAATTTCAAAATTAGCTTATTAGAAATTATACGGCCGACATTTTCATTAATATTTTATGCACCTATTGCATATATTGGTAGTATTGTCAAACCTATGTTTGCGGCCACCTCCGATTATAGACCACCCTGCGAGTATAGGTCATTCTTTGAAAAACTGATTATTTAGAACAAACTGATCTCTGAATAAAGGCCACCTGCCAATAAAGGTCACATTTTATCTTTCCCAAAGGTAGGCCTTTGCTTACATGTTTTACTGTATTGTATCAATATTCACCTTTGTTGCTAGATATTTATATAGAGATAAAACAAATAACTAAGTACTTGGACAGTGCCTGCTGAAGCATTTGTCGAATGATTGTTGGGGCCCTACACAATCTGATCCATTGTAAGCCGGTTTAGGATTGTCACATTTTCTTACTCTAAACGTGACACCGGTATCACATGTCACGGTACACCCTTTCCATGCTTCCCAGCTGCCCCATTCACCATCCACTGTAAACATAATATCAAGTTTGCAAGTTCCTGGCGGCTAATTAATTTCCAACTGATACAATAACTCGTGTAAAGTAAAATATTTTACCGCATAATTAGGTGTTCCATATGGTTCAGGTGGCTAAAATCGTGAGTTCTGCTTTTGTTAGATCGGTGATTATTTCTAAATTTACAACATGCGTGTGGTTGGTACTTTTTTTTTCTATTTGCACAACGTTATGAACTGCTACAGTAAAACGGTGTTATTAAAGCTACCTTGGTGAGCAAAGAAAATGGTTTCAATAATGACGTTATCTCAAAGTCAAGTTGAAATACTGAAAAAAGTAAGAAAAACAACTGGGCAGAATTGGGTTGTACGCGGCGGCCTCTCAGTAAGGTTTTACTGTACGTTTTATTATGTTCCTGCTCGTATTTACCTGGACAATGAGACATATTGCATGGTTTTGTATCGTAATCTAGTCCTGAACAATTGTTCCCTTTGCCAGTTGGTTCCGGGTTATCACATATTCTAGACCTCACGTGGTAACCTTCTCCGCACGAGACTGAACACGTGGTCCACTGCATCCAGTTATTCCAACTACCATCAACTGTACGAAAAGATACGATTTCTTATCTCGGACTATCGTATTAAAATCTACCAGCAAATATTATTTAAGTTATATCATGTCATACAAATTGTTGAACTCATCGGCTATTATATATATATTAGAACTTCGGGAACAAGATTCGAATAATTTCAAATGGCTTCATGGCTTGTTTAATTGATGTACATTACATTTCAATACAATTCATGTATCTGGGATAATTATGGTCCCTTTAATAAAGAATAGCCAACAAATGTTCAACTCACCATCAGCACATTGTACAACAATTAGCATACTATACAGTAACACACCAATACACGGCCATTCTCGTGACATTGTTACAGCACCTGTAAATGACATTTCACCGTAACCACACTTTTACATTGATCAAATCCTCTGTCTTACTATTCGTATTAAACATAATAAACGCCGTGACATAATATGTATACTATAAGATTTTTCTCTGAGATTTAACGGCACACCAACAGCCAGGGTCATTGGGCGACCTTTCCTGGAACACACCAGGCGTGCACCTCGGTAGGACCACAGACAGTTTCTTCACATGCAAAGTCTGTCCGGTCCCGGGTAGAATACGAACCCGAAACCATAACTACTCGACAACGCCGGCATTCATGCTATAATAATAATAATAATAATAATAATAGTCATGTTGAGCCATTATGCTGTGATGTTTGGATTGAACCGTTTAAAAATATGTCCGATGATTTTTTTTTGCAAGGCAGAAAGCAAGTACATGTAGTCATGTATTGGCTGACAATGTTATGGTGTTCATGACAATTACTGTAGATGCTCTAACTTTGGCCTGATTGAAGTGTTTTGTTATCATTTCAAATGTCAGATTAATGAATTGGAACAGAATACATGAACTTAATGTTATCATATTGTTAGAGATGGCCTACTTTCCACCATATGAATATTAAACATATCAAACACTTTCTCGTATATGTATATAAATGTTTCATATTTAACCTACTAATCATTGTTAATATATGATGTTATATCCGGGAGTACAACATGAAATTTTAGAAGACTGTCGTAACATGTTATGACAAACGTCAGTCACGCATTATGTATACACATATGGAAGATGACAAGGCTTATTTTACATTGCACATTTAAATTCTAATCATCACAAATAAAGCCTCAGAAGCTCGATAGAGTAGAAGATGTATTGTTGGTCGATTACCCTAGATGTTGTGTATTCGAACATGTTTTATTTAAAAGGGTTGAGACACTAACAATGACACACTTTATACATACATATAGTATTGGCAAAAGTAATGAACATGATCTAGCAGAGACTGCATAATCATACAAAATAGGAAGAAACTATATAACACAACAAGAAAATGGAATGAGTTTAATAATACAGATAATGGGAAACAATCAAGGATTGCCTAGCTATGAAATCAAGTGTAAGTGTCAGTAACATTATGTTCTTGAGGCTTTTATGAGTTTAAAACCGAGCGGTTCACACCTATAAACCATAAACACATACCCAATGTGAAATAAACAAATATAATTTAAAACAAGCGTTAAATGAACTAGAATACTTTGAAAGCATATTAATACGCAACCCAGTACCTCTGTCATTGACGACAGACCTCTCCATACGCTCAAATTGACATCGCTAGAGTGTAGATATACAAGAACTGTGTTATAATATGTCTAGTGAAAAATGTAGTCAGACGGGTTAAGAATGCAACGTTTTATCAATCATTAGTTTTTACAAAATTTTAAATCAACTTATCATGTATTTCTTCTGTTGTGAACCATATGACATATGCGTTTTTACACATCAAGTTGAAATGTCAAAGTGTTCTTAATTCATTTCTAATGGAGCCGCATACAATAAAATAAGAATTTGCTCAAAGTCTGTCGTCTGTAAAAAATAACTACTTTACCCTTCTTCATGAATGTCCGAGGCTATCAAGACAGACCTTCGCGGTGATTTTGATGTTCCTGATAAGAAAATTTCAAGTATTATCTATATTTGGCTGTCGTAATACGTTATCTGAATTTTTGTCCGTTGGCACGGAGACGTATGTCGTTTTCAGAGAGGTATCAATCAAGGGCCAGTAATTAATCAGATTTTGGTTCCATGTTATCTAGAACTGATTCACCTTGACATACAAAGTGTTTAAACTATCGTGCCGCGAGAGGACAGTGGGTTTTTTTTATAAATAGGGCCTGCTATTGTTTTAAATATACATGGAGGATTCGAAAGTAATTATATGTAGTTTCCTCCGCTACATTAATCTATTGTTAGTCTTTGTGTAACCATTTGTGTAATGACAACATGATAACTACGCGAGGTAGCGTTTTATCTGCATTTCCTGAGAATGGTTACCGTTTTTTTTTTTTGCTTTTGTTTTTATTTTGGAGGGGGGGTCACGTGATTATGACGCAGTGGTTATTGTTTCATATTGTCTTTTTTTTGGGGGGGGGTTGCGTGAATTAGTAGAAGACAGTGTTGAGCGGAAAGTGGCGTCTGCGAACGTAGTTGAATGGTCGTATTAGAGTCAAGGAATTGAAACAGCGTTAAAATACTAGTTGTTGTGATTAGACTTACACTAGTCTATGTTTGCACAGAGACAATAGTGTCGAGGGTGTTACACATTCAGCCGAAAACACAATGTACAGTTCTACAAATTTAACGATAAGTGTAGTCCTAAATTTAATCAGTTAATGAGTTCTGATGAAAATTCTGTGATATTAAATCTTGTCAGATTTATTAAATGCGCACTAAATGTTAGAAACTCTATTGAAATTTAACTTGTTAGCAAACGATATGTCACTCTCAAATGTTTAAATTTAAAAAAAAATTTTTTAGTTATTAATTTTTAAAATGTTGTATATCAAGTCATGTGTGTATAGATTTGATGTATTTATTATATTTTTCAAAGACGATGTATGGTATGTACAAGTCTAAGAAATAAAGTTTCTGTTCTGTTCTGTTACTATTGACATTTTTATTTTGTAGTTTATTGCAAATACCTATAGTATACATCTCTGTTCATCGCAAAGGTGTGACATGACACTTATTTATGTAAGTAAATTTGTTGCATGATTTCAGTGCTCGACCTTTCCAACGTTATCTTTTTGAACAACAATTGTTTGCACATCAAAGATAAGTCGCGTATACCGTGTACGTGTTTTAATTCATGTATTAAATGTGCGTAATACCAAAACGCTTTGAGACAGTTTAATTTTGTCTGTCTTGATGTTTCTGTCATCAAAAATTCATAAATACATCAAAGTCACTAACATTTTGGGTTTAACGTCGCACCAGCAGCCAGGGTCATTTAGCAATTTCTCCAGCTTTAACGGTGGAGAAAGACCCAGGCGTATTACCGACCTTCCGTAAGATAGCAAGACACATCATATGGAACCAGATATCATAGTAGCAGGTCATACATTTCCATGAAAATTTGACAATAATGTCAATTTTCCTCCACGCGTGGAGAAGTTGCCGGCTCCTTGTGGAAGGGTAAGTTAATACTGATTAGTATATAGTCCAGGAAAACTAATTAGTTGAACCGGTCGCCGTATATAACTGAAAAATTGTTGAAAAACGGCGTTAATCCCCGGTGACAATAAGTCACATTAAAACAAAAAAATGGTTCTTCGATATGACTATTGCTATCAATATGCTATCTCTATCCAGAGTTGTCATTTGTTATCCCTCATATACATCTCTGTCAACATCTCAGCTTTAGCAAGATTCTTGTAAAACAAGAAGTAAAGCCACACAAATGGCACATTTTTCCGACTAGGTGAAACAGTGAAACATTTTTCTTCGTACATTACAGTGGAGACAAAATGTGTTATAATTCACAAAACAACCCCAGGAACTACATGTATTTACGAATCAAGCGCATTATGTCTCAACAGAAAGCGTTTGTTAGTAGTCAGTAAGAAGGTTACAATTCAGGAAAACTGGGTTAATTGAACGCCCCCACACCTGAATATAACTATTTTGATGTAAAAAAACCCTCAAATAATGACAACTTTGGTTTTTGCCATCAGTAGACGGGAGGTAACTATGAGATGAAAATTTCGTCAACGCCGTGTGGTTATCTTTCTTAATTACAGAAATGGCATCGTAGTAAACATTTTAATTGAACAATACCCATTATTATCAGAATTTAGAAAAAATGTGCCTTTTATTGCTTGTTAACGCGTTACATCGGTAGACGATTATCTGTTACATGTGTATAGTGTTAGCATTTATTTTCATATAAACAATTCCGGGTAAAATGTTATGTGTATAACACAACATTCTCCCATATGAAATAACACATCTCTCGATATTTCTATAGATACATCATATCGACAGACGACATTAATGATATTTCATCATTGGTGTACCAAATGTCGCACGCGCCTAATAATTTTGCATTTATTATTGTTTAATTACAAACTAGGCGTAACTACACATTCGACAAGAGATGCAATTCGTACAAAAATATTGAAATAACAAGACACCTTCCTTGTGCAACTGCTTGTTATTTCCCCATATCGTCAAACTTATATAACATTTTTTCCAATTAAAATGGTGTTCATATAAGATTAATGACAAGAAGAAAAACAAGAAGCTAACAATCATTATTAACGCAGAAATTTTGTCACTACACTTAACATTAACGAAGCGCTCACGCAATCCGTCACGAAAGAACGATGCCCTCCCTACACCCGCACCATCGCTTTTGATGCACACCGCAAGACGCATATCGGAAAACGGTAACTTAACACTAAACTTAACACTAACTTAACACTAGACTTAACACTAACGGAGCGCTGACGGAATCGGTCACGAAAAAACGATGCCCTCCCAACACCCGCACCATCGCTTTTGATGCACACCGCAAGACGCATATCGGAAAACGGTAACTTAACACTAAACTTAACACTAACTTAACACTAAGACTTAACACTAACGAAGCGCTCACGCAATCCGTCACGAAAGAACGATGCCCTCCCTACACCCGCATCGTCGGCTTTGATGCACACCGCAAGACGCATATCGGAAAACGGTAACTTAACACTAAACTTAACACTAACTTAACACTAGACTTAACACTAACGGAGCGCTGACGGAATCGGTCACGAAAAAAACGATGCCCTCCCTACACCCGCATCATCGGCTTTTGATGCACACCGCAAGACGCATATCGGAAAACGGTAACTTAACACTAAACTTAACACTAACTTAACACTAGACTTAACACTAACGAATCGCATATCGGAAAACCGCCGCCCACCACACACCCACATCATCCGCTGATGATGCACACGCTACGCATAACGCAAAACAAAAATATATCTGAAAAAAACAAAAAGTGTAAATAAATTAGTATCATGAAATTTAAGCACAAAATTCAACACTAAATACCATTAAGCCTAATACTTACTTAACAAAGAGTGTACATAATTAGTAACATGAAATCTATACACTAAACTTATGTTGTTTTTTTCATGTGACTTATTGTCACTTGGGTTTAATGCCATTTTTCAACAATCTTTCAATTATACACAGCAACTGGTTAACCTAACCAGTTTTCCAGCACTGTATATCAACCAGTACTGACTTTCCCTTCCACAAGGAGCTGACAACTAAACACTGAACATAACAATTAACTTAACAACAACAAGTGTACATAATTAAACAAATGAAATCTAAACACAAAACTTAACATTAACTTAACACTAGACTTAACACTAACGGAGCGCTGACGGAATCGGTCACGAAAAAACGATGCCCTCCCTACACCCGCATCATCGCTTTTGATGCACACCGCAAGACGCATATCGGAAAACGGTAACTTAACACTAAACTTAACACTAACTTAACACTAAGACTTAACACTAACGAAGCGCTCACGCAATCCGTCACGAAAGAACGATGCCCTCCCTGCACCCGCATCATCGCTTTTGATGCACACCGCAAGACGCATATCGGAAAACGGTAACTTAACACTAAACTTAACACTAACTTAACACTAGACTTAACACTAACGGAGCGCTGACGGAATCGGTCACGAAAAAACGATGCCCTCCCTACACCCGCACCATCGCTTTTGATGCACACCGCAAGACGCATATCGGAAAACGGTAACTTAACACTAAACTTAACACTAACTTAACACTAAGACTTAACACTAACGAAGCGCTCACGCAATCCGTCACGAAAGAACGATGCCCTCCCTGCACCCGCATCGTCGGCTTTGATGCACACCGCAAGACGCATATCGGAAAACGGTAACTTAACACTAAACTTAACACTAACTTAACACTAGACTTAACACTAACGGAGCGCTGACGGAATCGGTCGCGAAAAACGATGCCCTCCCTGCACCCGCACCATCGCTTTTGATGCACACCGCAAGACGCATATCGGAAAACGGTAACTTAACACTAAACTTAACACTAACTTAACACTAAGACTTAACACTAACGAAGCGCTCACGCAATCAGTCACGAAAGAACGATGCCCTCCCTGCACCCGCATCGTCGGTTTTGATGCACACCGCAAGACGCATATCGGAAAACGGTAACTTAACACTAAACTTAACACTAACTTAACACTAGACTTAACACTAACGGAGCGCTGACGGAATCGGTCACGAAAAACGATGCCCTCCCTACACCCGCATCATCGCTTTTGATGCACACCGCAAGACGCATATCGGAAAACGGTAACTTAACACTAAACTTAACACTAACTTAACACTAGACTTAACACTAACGAATCGCATATCGGAAAACCGCCGCCCACCACACACCCACATCATCCGCTGATGATGCACACGCTACGCATAACGCAAAACAAAAATATATCTGAAAAAAACAAAAAGTGTAAATAAATTAGTATCATGAAATTTAAGCACAAAATTCAACACTAATTAACATTAAGCCTAATTCTAACTTAACAAAGAGTGTACATAATTAGTAACATGAAATCTATACACAAAACTTATGTTGTTTTTTTTCATGTGACTTATTGCCACTTGGGTTTAACGCCATTTTTCAACAATCTTTCAATTATATACGGCAACTGGTTAACCTAACCAGTTTTCCTGCACTGTATATCAACCAGTACTGACTTAGCCTTCCACAAGGAGCTGGCAACTAAACATTGAACATAACGCTAAACTTAACATTAACTTAACAACAAGTGTACATCATTAAACAAATGAAATCTAAACACAAAACTTAACATTAACTTAACACTAGACTTAACACTAACGGAGCGCTGACGGAATCGGTCACGAAAAAACGATGCCCTCCCTACACCCGCATCATCGCTTTTGATGCACACCGCAAGACGCATATCGGAAAACGGTAACTTAACACTAAACTTAACACTAACTTAACACTAAGACTTAACACTTACGAAGCGCTCACGCAATCCGTCACGAAAGAACGATGCCCTCCCTGCACCCGCATCGTCGGTTTTGATGCACACCGCAAGACGCATATCGGAAAACGGTAACTTAACACTAAACTTAACACTAGACTTAACACTAACGGAGCGCTGACGGAATCGGTCACGAAAAAACGATGCCCTCCCTGCACCCGCACCATCGCTTTTGATGCACACCGCAAGACGCATATCGGAAAACGGTAACTTAACACTAAACTTAACACTAACTTAACACTAAGAATTAACACTAACGAAGCGCTCACGCAATCAGTCACAAAAGAACGATGCCCTCCCTGCACCCGCATCGTCGGTTTTGATGCACACCGCAAGACGCATATCGGAAAACGGTAACTTAACACTAAACTTAACACTAACTTAACACTAGACTTAACACTAACGGAGCGCTGACGGAATCGGTCACGAAAGAACGATGCCCTCCCTGCACCCGCATCGTCGGTTTTGATGCACACCGCAAGACGCATATCGGAAAACGGTAACTTAACACTAAACTTAACACTAACTTAACACTAGACTTAACACTAACGGAGCGCTGACGGAATCGGTCACGAAAAAACGATGCCCTCCCTGCACCCGCACCATCGCTTTTGATGCACACCGCAAGACGCATATCGCAAAACGGTAACTTAACACTAAACTTAACACTAACTTAACACTAGACTTAACACTAACGGAGCGCTGACGGAATCGGTCACGAAAAAACGATGCCCTCCCTACACCCGCACCATCGCTTTTGATGCACACCGCAAGACGCATATCGGAAAACGGTAACTTAACACTAAAATTAACACTAACTTAACACTAAGACTTAACACTAACGAAGCGCTCACGCAATCCGTCACGAAAGAACGATGCCCTCCCTGCACCCGCATCGTCGGTTTTGATGCACACCGCAAGACGCATATCGGAAAACGGTAACTTAACACTAAACTTAACACTAACTTAACACTAGACTTAACACTAACGGAGCGCTGACGGAATCGGTCACGAAAAAACGATGCCCTCCCTACACCCGCACCATCGCTTTTGATGCACACCGCAAGACGCATATCGGAAAACGGTAACTTAACACTAAACTTAACACTAACTTAACACTAGACTTAACACTAACGAATCGCATATCGGAAAACCGCCGCCCACCACACACCCACATCATCCGCTGATGATGCACACGCTACGCATAACGCAAAACAAAAATATATCTGAAAAAAACAAAAAGTGTAAATAAATTAGTATCATGACATTTAAGCACAAAATTCAACACTAATTAACATTAAGCCTAATAGTAACTTAACAAAGAGTGTACATAATTAGTAACATGAAATCTATACACTAAACTTATCTTGTTTTTTTCATGTGACTTATTGCCACTTGGGTTTAACGCCATTTTTCAACAATCTTTCAATTATATACGGCAACTGGTTAACCTAACCAGTTTTCCTGCACTGTATATCAACCAGTACTGACTTAGCCTTCCACAAGGAGCTGGCAACTAAACACTGAACATAACACTAAACTTAACATTAACTTAACAACAAGTGTACATCATTAAACAAATGAAATCTAAACACAAAACTTAACATTAACTTAACACTAGACTTAACACTAACGGAGCGCTGACGGAATCGGTCACGAAAAAACGATGCCCTCCCTACACCCGCATCATCGCTTTTGATGCACACCGCAAGACGCATATCGGAAAACGGTAACTTAACACTAAACTTAACACTAACTTAACACTAAGACTTAACACTAACGAAGCGCTCACGCAATCCGTCACGAAAGAACGATGCCCTCCCTGCACCCGCATCGTCGGTTTTGATGCACACCGCAAGACGCATATCGGAAAACGGTAACTTAACACTAAACTTAACACTAACTTAACACTAGACTTAACACTAACGGAGCGCTGACGGAATCGGTCACGAAAAAACGATGCCCTCCCTACACCCGCACCATCGCTTTTGATGCACACCGCAAGACGCATATCGGAAAACGGTAACTTAACACTAAACTTAACACTAACTTAACACTAAGAATTAACACTAACGAAGCGCTCACGCAATCAGTCACAAAAGAACGATGCCCTCCCTGCACCCGCATCGTCGGTTTTGATGCACACCGCAAGACGCATATCGGAAAACGGTAACTTAACACTAAACTTAACACTAACTTAACACTAGACTTAACACTAACGGAGCGCTGACGGAATCGGTCACGAAAAAACGATGCCCTCCCTACACCCGCACCATCGCTTTTGATGCACACCGCAAGACGCATATCGGAAAACGGTAACTTAACACTAAACTTAACACTAACTTAACACTAAGACTTAACACTAACGAAGCGCTCACGCAATCCGTCACGAAAGAACGATGCCCTCCCTACACCCGCACCATCGCTTTTGATGCACACCGCAAGACGCATATCGGAAAACGGTAACTTAACACTAAACTTAACACTAACTTAACACTAGACTTAACACTAACGAATCGCATATCGGAAAACCGCTGCCCACCTCACACCCACATCATCCGCTGATGATGCACACGCTACGCATAACGCAAAACAAAATATATCTGAAAAAACAAAAAGTGTAAATAAATTAGTATCATGAAATTTAAGCACAAAATTCAACACTAATTAACATTAAGCCTAATTCTAACTTATCAAAGAGTGTACATAATTAGTAACATGAAATCTATACACAAAACTTATGTTTTTTTTTACATGTGACTTATTGCCACTTGGGTTTAGCGCCATTTTTCAACAATCTTTCAATTATATACGGCAACTGGTTAACCTAACCAGTTTTCCTGCACTGTATATCAACCAGTACTGACTTAGCCTTCCACAAGGAGCTGGCAACTAAACACTGAATATAACACTAAACTTAACATTAACGTAACAACAAGTGTACATCATTAAACAAATGAAATCTAAACACAAAACTTAACATTAACTTAACACTAGACTTAACACTAACGGAGCGCTGACGGAATCGGTCACGAAAAAACGATGCCCTCCCTACACCCGCACCATCGCTTTTGATGCACACCGCAAGATGCATATCGCAAAACGGTAACTTAACACTAAACTTAACACTAACTTAACACTAGACTTAACACTAACGGAGCGCTGACGGAATCGATCACGAAAAAACGATGCCCTCCCTGCACCCGCACCATCTCTTTTGATGCACACCGCAAGACGCATATCGGAAAACGGTAACTTAACACTAAACTTAACACTAACTTAACACTAGACTTAACACTAACGAAGCGCTCACGCAATCCGTCACGAAAGAACGATGCCCTCCCTGCACCCGCATCGTCGACTTTGATGCACACCGCAAGACGCATATCGCAAAACGGTAACTTAACACTAAACTTATCACTAACTTAACACTAGACTTAACACTAACGGAGCGCTGACGGAATCGGTCACGAAAAAACGATGCCCTCCCTGCACCCGCACCATCGCTTTTGATGCACACCGCAAGACGCATATCGCAAAACGGTAACTTAACACTAAACTTAACACTAACTTAACACTAGACTTAACACTAACGAATCGCATATCGGAAAACCGCCGCCCACCTCACACCCACATCATCCGCTGATGATGCACACGCTACGCATAACGCAAAACAAAATATATCTGAAAAAAAACAAAAAGTGTAAATAAATTAGTATCATGAAATTTAAGCACAAAATTCAACACTAATTAACATTAAGCCTAATTCTAACTTAACAAAGAGTGTACATAATTAGTAACATGAAATCTATACACAAAACTTATGTTGTTTTTTTCATGTGACTTATTGCCACTTGGGTTTAACGCCATTTTTCAACAATCTTTCAATTATATACGGCAACTGGTTAACCTAACAAGTTTTCCTGCACTGTATATCAACCAGTACTGACTTAGCCTTCCACAAGGAGCTGGCAACTAAACACTGAATATAACACTAAACTTAACATTAACGTAACAACAAGTGTACATAATTAAACAAATGAAATCTAAACACAAAACTTAACGTTAACTTAACACTAGACTTAACACTAACGGAGCGCTGACGGAATCGGTCGCGAAAAAACGATGCCCTCCCTACACCCGCACCATCGCTTTTGATGCACACCGCAAGACGCATATCGCAAAACGGTAACTTAACACTAAACTTAACACTAACTTAACACTAGACTTAACACTAACGGAGCGCTGACGGAATCGGTCACGAAAAAACGATGCCCTCCCTGCACCCGCACCATCGCTTTTGATGCACACCGCAAGACGCAAATGGGAAAACGGTAACTTAACACTAAACTTAACACTAACTTAACACTAGACTTAACACTAACGGAGCGCTGACGGAATCGGTCACGAAAAAACGATGCCCTCCCGGCACCCGCACCATCGCTTTTGATGCACACCGCAAGACGCATATCGCAAAACGGTAACTTAACACTAAACTTAACATTAACTTAACACTAGACTTAACACTAACGGAGCGCTGACGGAATCGGTCGCGAAAAAACGATGCCCTCCCTACACCCGCACCATCGCTTTTGATGCACACCGCAAGACGCATATCGGAAAACGGTAACTTAACACTAAACTTAACACTAACTTAACACTAAGACTTAACACTAACGAAGCGCTCACGCAATCCGTCACGAAAGAACGATGCCCTCCCTGCATCCGCATCGTCGGCTTTGATGCACACCGCAAGACGCATATCGCAAAACGGTAACTTAACACTAAACTTAACACTAACTTAACACTAGACTTAACACTAACGGAGCGCTGACGGAATCGGTCGCGAAAAAACGATGCCCTCCCTGCACCCGCACCATCGCTTTTGATGCACACCGCAAGACGCATATCGGAAAACGGTAACTTAACACTAAACTTAACACTAACTTAACACTAAGAATTAACACTAACGAAGCGCTCACGCAATCAGTCACAAAAGAACGATGCCCTCCCTGCACCCGCATCGTCGGTTTTGATGCACACCGCAAGACGCATATCGGAAAACGGTAACTTAACACTAAACTTAACACTAACTTAACACTAGACTTAACACTAACGAATCGCATATCGGAAAACCGCCGCCCACCTCACACCCACATCATCCGCTGATGATGCACACGCTACGCATAACGCAAAACAAAATATATCTGAAAAAAACAAAAATTGTAAATAAATTAGTATCATGAAATTTAAGCACAAAATTCAACACTAATTAACATTAAGCCTAATTCTAACATAAGAAATAGTGTACATAATTAGTAACATGAAATCTATACACAAAACTTATGTTTTTTTTTACATGTGACTTATTGCCACTTGGGTTTAACGCCATTTTTCAACAATCTTTCAATTATATACGGCAACTGGTTAACCAAACCAGTTTTCCTGCACTGTATATCAACCAGTACTGACTTAGCCTTCCACAAGGAGCTGGCAACTAAACACTGAACATAACGCTAAACTTAACATTAACTTAACAACAAGTGTACATCATTAAACAAATGAAATCTAAACACAAAACTTAACATTAACTTAACACTAGACTTAACACTAACGGAGCGCTGACGGAATCGGTCACGAAAAAACGATGCCCTCCCTACACCCGCACCATCGCTTTTGATGCACACCGCAAGACGCATATCGGAAAACGGTAACTTAACACTAAACTTAACACTAACTTAACACTAGACTTAACACTAACGAATCGCATATCGGAAAACCGCCGCCCACCACACACCCACATCATCCGCTGATGATGCACACGCTACGCATAACGCAAAACAAAATATATCTGAAAAAAACAAAAAGTGTAAATAAATTAGTATCATGAAATTTAAGCACAAAATTCAACGCTAATTAACATTAAGCCTAATAGTAACTTAACAAAGAGTGTACATAATTAGTAACATGAAATCTATACACTAAACTTATGTTGTTTTTTCATGTGACTTATTGCCACTTGGGTTTAACGCCATTTTTCAACGATCTTTCAATTATATATAGCAACTGGTTAACCTAACCAGTTTTCCCTGGACTGTATACTAACCGGTATTAACTTACTCTTCCACAAGGAGCTGGCAACTAAACATTGAACTTAACACTGAACCTAACATTAACTTAACAAAAAGTGTACATAATTACACAACCCTAACCTGGGACCAGTATTTCAACCCAAGCTCATTCAAAGACCTATTCAGAAACACTCCATCTATGCGTATTATTCAGTTTTTAAAGGCAATTAATCTGTACCGTAAAATATAATTAACATAATTAATTAACAAATTAACACTAAACTTAACACTAGACCTAAGACTAACAAAGCACTGACTATCATATTATGGATATAATACCTTAAGAACATAAAAACTTTGATTATTCCAATTGCAATAATGGCATCAATACCTATGTCATCATTATATGTCAAGCAGTCAGATTCTTATGAGAACATATAGAAAGAAATTCTAGAATCAAATTGTCATAAAATAATTCAATCAAACACTGTGAAACAATACATGATATTGTACCAATGTTTTCAATAATACATATTAGACATAACTTTGCGACTAGAACTTCTTTAGGTCTTCTATAGTTGTACAAACTGAATATGTGCATTTTATGACTCAAACTACTAATACATAAAAATTACCCACTGCCTGCTCATACTCAAATATGCAGAATCAGTAAAAATTTTCAATATAAATGACATGAGATGATTACAGACTTCTATAAAACCAGCAAATTATCACCTGGCAATAATTACCTGCTCAGAGAAACTAGCATCCAGTTAAAACTGCTTAATCATGTATGATTAAATTTATTGACAAATATCATTCTTATTACCATATTACTTCAAAATGGCACCCTCAGGGTCATACAAATTTTCAAAGGCGGGAGCACTAAGTAGACCCAATCTCACATGCCACTGCAAATTTTTTTCCCCTCACAAAATGTTCAAATTCAAAACTAATTGACTTTATAATAACAAATTCAATCTTATTTGAACTGCACTCACAATCATTGCTGACAATATGGTGTGATGTTACAGTGTTTGATCTTTTGGGACTAAATTTTGTGAAGTAGTGCTAATTAGATAAAGTGCTTGTCATGAATCAACTATGCTCACCAGAGTGTCACATGCAGTGCTGAAATCTAGGATCCCTTGTACAACCTACTGTAACAAGTTCATCAAGATCCCTTCTGAGTATACATTTTTCCCCGGCAGGTCAAAATAGTCGAGTCTTATTCTTCAGTCATGTCTGGTTTGAGTTGTCTACTCCTTCCTGAAACATAAGAGATACAAATTATGAAAGCAGTTCACATACAGTCAAAGTTGTATTATAGTACACCAGTGAATAAAGACTGAGTGTAAAGACAGTGCCATTAATTATGTCAACTAAAGCTCAGTGTCATGTAACAATGTTACTTGTTACATATTTCTTGCCAATGATTATAATTTTGAGCCCTCTTTTGGTACTAATAGACCTACTCAACATTGTTTGAACGTTTTCCTTTCCCTGCTCTTTTATTATACTCTTTCCTTTTCTTTGGAGTGACGCTACTTTAATTAGAGAAAATTTCAAAATATGTTTGAGTGATACGCGATGTTCATCGCTTAATTATTTATTATGTTTCACTAAGCTCCCTCACAGTGTCAGTAACTTTTCTACTTTGTTTATCATGTATAGAAATTCTCTTAATCGTCGTGTCAATTATAGATTAGTACAATTTCAATTTGTTTTTATTTTCCAATTACTCGGTTGAACTTCGTACCAAAAAGTTTCATACACAGTATGAATTTTATATCATCTATTTACAGTCTTCATAATTTTATACACGGTAAGATTATAGAATTTAGCATTTATTTGTAGGCATTATTATGTTTGTTTATATTATCGGTTGGATTTGTTTCCTTGTTTCAGGCCGTAATTATTTTTGTCTATTTTTTTCTATCAGCTTGATTTGTTTACCAATTTTCAGACTGTGCTTACATTGGTGAATTTGACTATTGTATGTATCTTGTTTGAAATTTTTCAAGTGTTTACCATATAATTATTTGGATAAAGAGGTTAAACTGGCAGTAATGTTGCTTATATGCATATGGAGACAGCACACTCAGTTCCAAACATATAAGTCATTTTTAAATTGGATCAAATTCAGTAAATCAACACTTACCAGAAAGGTTTTATTTTAATGCAGTACTCTGTCAAAGTCACAAGTCCACCTGATCTCAACCAAAATGTTTGCTTATGGCTGAAACCAAAAATACATAAGTTAGTTCTGGGTTCATGAAAGAATTTGCCTGTACAGAAACACAACACTTTTGAATAGAGACGTGCATTAATTATATCAACCTTTTCTCAATTTTGAGCATATAAGCTTTCCATTAATGCCAAATGAACCCTAGCTCCAAACGCCCTTTTATTTGAAAGCCATTTTTATGTATTAGAAGCCATCAAGTAAATTAGTAGCAAGAAAAATCCATTGGTCCTAACCAGGTA
>VIBL01000585.1:0-19972 GCA_008271625.1 Lutraria rhynchaena
AATGGCTTGAATCACTTTCTTGTTATTCACCACGTACGTATTCCAATCGTCTCGATGGATAGCTTTCAAGTCTAAATGTGCATTGATCATCGCCTGATGAATCATCCGTTTAAATAGTTCAAACGTATGCGGATTCAGAATCCAAGCGTGAATGTCCTTGACCGTGTCAAGGTTATCTAGTACAATACTGAATAAAGTTTCTCTGTACAACTCAAAATCCAAAATGTAAAATAAACTCACATATCGGGGTCGTCTCGATGGTCTGTCCATAATGGAATATTCCCCGCATTCATAATAAGTCTAGGTACATCCGCATGAAGAGCATCAATAGTTTGTGTCACTACACGTAAATGATGTTTTTGTTTAAAGAACACAGCACGGTAGGATAGAATCGATCTGACCTCAGTGAAAGGGATCGGTTCCTTAAATAACAGGATACCGCGTAGTTTGTATTGGGAATACACTCGCCATCCAGGTTGAGATATCCCATTGTCTTCTTCAGCCATGCTAAACCATATGACATTGTCCGTAGGTTTAAATGCATTCGTTAATGCAGATATATCATTCAAAGTAGCATCGTGGATACAAAACACCCATCCAGTCGATATCATGCGATCCAATTTTTGTTGAATTAGATTAAACTTTCGTAGCATAGGTAATTTCTGACTGACAGTCAAATCCTGGCGTTCACTGACATCCTCTAATAGTCTATCTACCCGTCCAGGGTCCATACGTTGTAAACTATGAATAGCACCATGGGTCGCCCATGCATGTACTAACTCCATCTTCCATGGTTTAGTGTTAGCCTCTATCACATAACGATAGATTTTAAGTCTTAACTCTATAGGAAGTAACGGTATCCAATCCATACTTTTGTTTCTTTCTGTTTTCTGTTTTCTGTTTTGTATTTTTGTTTTCTGTTTGTATGCTTCTGCACCATTTATATATCCAAAAACAACAAGGTCAAGGTTTTTTATGATTATTATATGACCAAAAAACAACAAGGTCAAGGTCAGTCATGCAGATATCCATAAGGAACAGTCATGTAATCATCGACGATGATCCGTTTGGTATACACAGAACGAAATGTTTTGATTTGTTTCTCACTCGTCACTGTTCTATCTCTGGCGTTTAATCCTGGACGCATATTCAACTACGCTAGAATAATGTTCTCTGTCTTTCACACAGTCCACCATACTATTGAAATTCACTTGTTGAGTTGCATTATAGTCTAATGTAATGCCTTTCACTTTACACGCCTGATGTCGTTCTCCATTTTCAATGTATTCATAGCCATAGTTTTTTGGACCTAAAGCGACATATTTTACAATACGTCCATGAGGCACTTCATCCGTCCATTTTCCCAAACGACTGGAGACAATCGGTACATTGTATTCTTGAGGGTCATGAATGTACATACAACTGTCCGTATCAAAATAGAGTACCCTTTTTCCCAGAGGTTCAAGCACTTTGTATAATTCTAATCGAGCATAAGCCGTCACAAAAGAAGCCACGACAGGATTAGAAGAAGAATGGGGATCAGCTCGATCCGATTCATCCGTGAAATTCATGAGTACGAATTCATCATGATCAAAACACTCGGCATATTTCACCGACTTTTTAGGATCATTCAGAATCTCATAGAAACGATCCAATTTATGGACATACTCCGTTTTTGGTAACAGGTTGGTTTGAGCATTTTTACCCCATAAACAATTCAACATGGTTTTGGCAAAAGCTCTTTTTCCTGGATTTTTTTTCACGTGTTCCAAGCGAATTCCCTCTGCTTCCAAATAATCTTGTTTAAATTTCCATTTATCTTCCTCTGTGTCCACGCCGGGAGGATACCCGCTGGCTTCTTGCTTCATTTTTAAGTATTTGTCAATGTATTGACGGTACACGTCCGTACTCCATTCATCCCAATGCCATATATGATATACTTTCAATACTTTATACCCTAAAGAAATGGCTTTTGCCAATTCGACATGAGTCCACGTTCCATACAATGCCCGTTCATACAGTACATGTGTACAATAATCTAACTCCTCTTCCACACAGGTACGACAGAGAGCAAATACCATTTTGTTATTACAGTGCATAGGTAAGACAGGCATCCATAAATCTTGCGGTGCAAGAACACGGCATTTAATCAATCCTTTGTATGTCTCAAGACGGTGTGGATCAATTTGCTCTTGACTCAAAATCACGGGATGGCCTAATGGATACTCTCTGTACTTGTTGACATAGGGATAGAGGGAACAAATGTCCACATATTTGATCTCTTGGTCTTTTTCTACTTCATGATACAGTCGGACGGCATTGGTACGGCCTCCAAACAAAGCTTCCCTGGGTTGAATAGGGTCTTGACCCACATAAAATCGTTCTACTCTGGTCTTATACTCAGGGTCTTTTTGACAACGTTGATCAAATTCACATTCCCACATGACCACTAATGGATATCCTTGTTCTTTCAAATTCTCGAGTCTTTTTTGTGTGTCTTCATAGGCGTGATGCATGCTTTTCAACGTATATGGATTGATGGTACCCCGGTTGGGAAAGCAGGTGGGACAGCCATGAAACCAACATCCCATGAATTCATACACGGTGTCTGTCTCTTCACAATACCCATCCACATAATATGGTCCAATTTTAACTTCTCCGCCTTTGTGATTCAAGGCATGACGAATATGAATCCCTTCAGTTACAGCAGTCATTTGTAACCAACGTATGCTTTTCATGGAATACCGAGTTTTATTAGGATATCCTGCATCAGAAATCACGGCTAAACTATGAGGTGGCATGGAATTTTTCCGCCAGGCTTTATTACACACTTGGGCTAACGTGGTCGCTTCCGTAAAGGGGTCAATTTGATCACTGGCTAACAATTGTTGACGAAATTCACCACAACCACGTCTTAAAATATCCACATCTGATTTACAGTATTTTTCCATTTCTTTTTGAAAATCAAATTCATCACCTTTTTTCTCATGGTACCAAGTTAGAAATTGTTGACGTTGCTCTGGTTTCATACTGTCAGGTTTGTAAAAATGTAGCGGTAAGTAAGGTCCCACATAATCCTGATAGGATAAGGTATTGGCATAAAATGGAAACCATCCTTTAGCTAACTCAGTCAATCCAAATGTCTTAGGAAAAGCTGAGAGTGGCATACTTAGGAAACTGAGTGAGTCAATTAATCGTATTCCATGCACTCGTAGCAGAATGATTTTACTTCCATTCATAATCAGTTGTGGTTTAGCTGTCCCGTGGGTAACGACATATCTAAGAATAAACTGGGCATCGTAACCTTGAGCATTGTGAGCAATCACTGTAGATCCTCGATGGGTGGGATTGAATAGCCACGTGCAGAATTGTTCCAACGTGTTTTCTCCACGGAATACCATTTGTCTTGCTTCATTCACTTCTTCACAATACTCACATGGATCTTGCACTGACTTACACATACATTCACCGCAGGCGCGTTGCGCTACACAAAAGTTAGGTATATGTTCTCCAGAATCAAAACGACACTCAAAGTCAAAAAAGATGAAGGGGACTTCGGGTTGCCTGCCTTTTCTATCAGGTGGTACATACGTTGGAATGTAACACTCATGATCTGGTCCTACTATTTTTTCACAATACTTGCATTTCTTTTGCCCTGGGCAAATATGACTTCGTTTTGTTCCTACAACTTTTTGTCCACATTTTCTACAGTTCCACACAGACTCACAGATGGTTTTACGTTGTTTTCCACTTTTTGTTTTGTGACGATCAAAACAGGTTTGACTTCGAAATACTCGATAACAATCAGGGCATTGAATGGATTGTTCCACGGGGCATAGGGTGTGGGCATAACACTGGCAAATGTTTCGACATTGATGGGCTTCACGCTGATCATAACCCCCATCACACCATTCACAATAATAACTCCGTCCAAGAAATCCTGTGATCGATATTATACTATCATAATGATTGTCATGATGAAAAATATGAATCACCCGACTTTTTTCAGTCATCGCTGGTGGTTTGAATAATAATTCATTTCCATAATGTTGTGAATGAATTTTAATGACATAGTTGGGATAGAGGTAATCTTGTAACTTGTTGTATTCTTCTATACCGCAAGCACGATCCGATGAAATATCCACTTGATTTAATAAGACTTCAGCTTCATGTTGTTGTAGATTTTTCTTAGACTGACGTATGAGATTCCATCGTTTTTTCCATTCCGGGGTTTGATTTTGATTCGCTTTACACATACCAACCACAATAGATCTAGCTAAACACATCGAGTCCTTACTATTGTCAATACACACCACACTTCTCTTTGATTTCACCATGTTGAGTACGTTTGCCGACTTGAATGTCTTTTTTCCCGAGCCTTGTGGCATAGCAATATGTGTAATTTCCATCTGTGCTTCTCCGTCATGAATCTTAAACTCACGGTTGCTCTGGGCCACTCGTTCAATTTCATCCAATACTACATCTCCATTGATACGAGATGCCACATCAAATGGAATATGAATTCCAAATTCCAAATGAGGATGCTGTATGGATACACGGACTCTATCATTGGATCTTACTTGACATGTCCTATAAAGTTGATTCATCATATCATGAAACAGCCGGTTTGTAAATTCAAACGACCGATCGTACGGTTGAAATGTCACATCATACACTCTAGACTGCATCTTGAATTTCCTTGATTTTCTTTCCATACGAGACTGTATTTGATAATACTCTCGTACATGCTCCAACATTGTTCGTTTGGCTGGAGGCTCATGGCTGTCACTGTCGGTGTCTGACATGATTATGAATCCTATAGTCCTTCACACTCCTCTTTTAGATATGATGTTCAAGGTCAAGAGATCTATAAGATTACATTCAAGGTCATATTCATAATATATTCAAGGTTACATTCAAGGTCGTATTCATAACATGTTTCAAGGTTACCTTCAAGGTCGCATTCAAGGTCACTCACATCTTATAAAAGGGAGTGCGCCACACCACTCTAGTCATTCTAGTCACTCACAATATGAGCTACAACGATCCAAGAATGGAAAAAGCTGACGATAATAATAGCATTTATCAACAATCTTCTTTGATGTATTCATTAAAGAAAAAAATAAAAGAGTTAAACAATATAGTGGATCAAGTTTGTGAGCAGAAACATGTCACATGGGATCATATACAATGTTATCGTTGTGGAAAGAAAGGACATTATGCGACTACGTGTTCAGAAAAAATAGGTAAAGATGAATGTTTTCATTGTCATGAAAACGGACATTTCGCAGCGAACTGTCCACAAAAGAATCCTCAAGTACCACCACAAGGAATGAGTGATCAATTCATTGTTGACTCAGCCAACCAAATGGATCCACCGCAAAAGAAACGAAAATACAAAAAGAGAGAGGACAAAAAGAAAATGGACGATATGAACATTTGATGTGTTGGAACATTTGATGTGTTGGACAGTGTTCTTGAATAGTTCTTAAATTGTGACAGTATTTGTAAGTTACTTTGTAATTTTTGTATTATTGTAAGTTATTTTGTTTTTGCTGATTGTAAGTGATTTTGTTGTAAAAATAAAAACAATGAAAACAAATAGTTTTTGTTATAGAGACAGTAAAACTTATCTTAAATATATGGTGGCCCTAAAAAGGGCCGTTGAAATGTATTCAATATTTAGCTTCAGCTAAATACAAATAGCGCCAATAATTGGCGCGTAACTCATCATCATAATAGATGGAGAGATCCGGATATAAATTCCCCATTTTGATAGGTACACTATCTTCCTCTACAAAGATTTCTTCAGGGGCACGTAAACAATTTCCCATGTTTTTGGATTGAATGTAGAACACACAGGCACATACGTTTATATACACAAAAAGTAGGTCAATCCGATAACTTTATAAAAAGTAGGTCAATCCGATTTTTTCTTGATATTAGAATTGAACAAAACACAAACACAAAAGAAATGACGTGACGTCATTTAACATGTTCTCACACAGGTTCGCGCCTGCCGTATAAAAAACCATTGTCACTCTCGAAATTCATTTCATCCTACTACAATGTCTCAACGAACACTTAGCATCATCAAGCAGAAATATACAACCTTAGGGCTGTATATTGAGCAGCTGGAAATGCAGTTAGAGGAGCTGCGTCTTGAAGTGAAGACGTTGCGGGAGGAGAAGAAGGCGGAGGGCTTTGCTGAGGAGGTGGTGGTGACCAGTTCTGGGGAAGAGGACTGGGGGGATCACCCCCAGGAATCCACCCCAGCTGAAAACTGGGAGGAGGACAATGAGCCTCCTTTCAGGTTGGCCTCCACCGCCACGGACAGAGATTTTAGAAAGTGGGACAAGTGGTGTCCCGCTTGTATGGGTAGATGTGGCCAACATCATTAGGTCACTCTACCCAAAAATGGCCCTTTTCAGGGCCACCATATTTTTGCGAAAGCACACTTCTTGTGTCAAATTGTCTTTGTTTCTAAAAACAAAAATCCCCCACACACAAACAAACAAATTAAAAATAAAATTGAAAAAAACAAATATAAAAAAAGTCACACTGCATTTTTTTGTCTGTATAGTTTTTGTAGGTTGGTTATGATTATGTTTTATTCTGTAAGCTGGCTGTGATCGTGTGTTTTTTGGGCTCCAGCATTTTTTGGCTGTGATCGTGTATTTTTTTGTACGTTTTTGCTGTGATCATATGTATTCTGTAAGCTGGCTGTGATCGTGTGTTTTTGTATATCAGCATTTTTGGCTGTGATCGTGTATTTTCTGTAAGTTTTTTGCTATGATTATGTTATTTTTACTAGCATTATTTGGCTGTGATTGTATGTATTCTGTAGGCTGGCTGTGATCGTGTGTTTTTTGGGCTCCAGCATTTTTTGGCTGTGATCGTGTATTTTTTTGTACGTTTTGCTATGATTATTTTATTTTTTGACTCACAATTTTTACTGTGACTGTATATTTTTGTAGGTTGGCTATGATTGCGTTTATTCTGTAGGCTTACTATGATCCTTGGGTTTTTATTTTGTTGTTATTAGGATTAAAGAAACACAAAACAAACACAAAAACTAACACAAACACTAGCGAACAAAAAATGACGTGACGTCATTTAACATGTTCTCACAAAGGTTCGCGCTTGTCGTATAAATTGTCAGGCGCAGAGCCATTATTTATTATTTAACATGGAGACATACAACATGCCGTATGACATTCTGAAAGAAGCATTAGAATCGTCTGAGTTGATAGGTCAAAATGCTGTTGGACCAGTGTATGGCACTAACCAGCCACAGTACAGTCAGCCACAGTACAGTCAACTCCAATACAATCAGCCGAATCTACAGGGGAATGTACAGCCAGTACAGTCCGTGGTGAATGGACAGACTCATGGACAGCCTAATCCACCGACTACAGAGATGGCTATGCTACAAGAACTCAAAGGAATCAGGGGAGAAATAAGACAGCTAAAGCAAGTCATGCAACTCCGTCGTGAAATCGAGTTAAAAACAGACAAACTGATTGTGCCTGTACACTTTGTGACTGACGAATGGGATAGCCAAGAGCCCCAAAAAACAGAGGAGAAAAAAGACTCTAAAAAACGTAAACATGAGACCACAGAACCAAAGAAACCTGAGAAAAAGAAAACTGACCATGGTCGGGGTCATTATGGTAAAGTCATGAAGAAATAAGTCACTGATCAAACTGATCAAACCACCAACGGCCCTTTTCAGGGCCACCATGTTTTTTGAGAAATTGACTTGGGTCAAATTGTCTTTTTCTTGTGTTTCTTTTTGTGTCTAAAAAACAAAATCCCCAAATTCCCACACCAAACAAATTGAAAATTCAAATTCAAAAAACACAATTCAAAAAATGGTACCCAAAAACACAAAATGAGGTACCCCCACCTATCCAAAATGGGTACCATAAGAAAACAATAAATTGACCAAAATTTCACAATTTCACCCCTTTTTTTCACACATTTTGACCTCATTTTCCGAAAATTTGGTACCAGGGTACCTCCCATAGTGTCGGAAAAGTGGTACCATAGGTATACACCATGGTACCACGGTACCTCCCTTCACTACTTGCGGTATACACCAAGACACCTTAGTAAGGTTAAGTGAACCGGCATCCGCCGCATTAGCCCTAAAGATCGCGTCGTCGTCCGATTTCCGCGCCAGGGTGAGGGTTTGTTTCATACCGTACAGAATCTTATCACAATCTTCGCAAAATCAGAAAATGTGTTTTAACGGAACTCTGAAACTAAATGTGCCATTAGGGTCCGGATTCTTAATTAGATAAGATTTACGAACGTCGTTGAATCCGACATTGTTAGCAATACTAGCGGCGACGGCCGTATTTCGATATTCTTGTCCATCGTAGGAGCTTCGGTGATACATGAGATATTCTCCATGTTTTTATTAATATAAGATTTTTTTATTATACCCACGATTATATTTCCGGAATAGCGATGACGTTAGTGTGAGTGTCAATCAACGAATTCATTGACATTGGGTCGACTTCGGTTGGTTGGGGGCCACGTTATATGCTTTTGTAGAATTGATTGAGATTTTGGCGTAAGGAGCTTATTAATGAGCTTCTTCTCAGCGGCATCTAGAGCTTTCTTTCCAGCTTCTGTAAGAGCGCGCTCGGCACCCTTTTTCCCCGCGTCTAAAGCCGCTTTGCTGGCACTTTTGCCGCCGCCTTTGCCAGGTTACTGGTAAGCAAGTTGGCGATGATGTCAAGTATACCGCTTCCACCGTATCTGTATCGTCTCGTAAAGCCGAGGTTCTTCGGAACTAACATCTTTTTATAAAATAGATACTAATTTTTTATGTTGGTCCGCATTTAACACATTTTGCCTCACGAGTTCGTCAGATGGAAACCAGTTCATTTATAACACCCATGTTGCCCGCCTTTTTACTCGCCATTAACAAGTCTAGTCTTTCGAGTAATGCATTGGGGTCTATACTACTTCCTTCAGGAAGACGTCATTAAGACATATTTTTCCATTCCCCCCTTTGCTATCCTATGGGCGTTTAGTTTCAGGATTATGATCTCGAAAAATGGCATTCGTTTTAACCAACAGCTCGCCGTAATTATCACGATCATCACCGGTGTATATGTTTTCACCAGATTCTTAGTCATGAGGAGCTCCCATAATCCCGGTGTTCCTGGATAGTCTACACCGTCCACAATTATATTATCGTCTTTAATGGTAACGGGTTTATCACCTAAATAAACATTACTACCCTTGGTATACAGGCCAAACGTTTGATCAGTCTCGGATTTATTAGCATTTTTTTTTAGATATTCGGACGCGATTGGACCAATAACCTGCGTACCGGCCCTAGTGCTAACCCTTCTAAAGCTCTGGGTCCCACGGCTCCGGGGCCTCCAATAGCAGGGATTGGTTGTAAATTCGTGAGATTTTCCCTTATTTCTTCGGCAGTCTTTTGTGCTGGAGCTTGTGCTGCCGCTTGTGCTACCGTAATCGGTTTTAAATTTTCCCGAGATTTTCTTGTAAATCTTGTTCGCCCGTTTTTTCCTCGAGAAACCTGACTGTAATTCTTTGTTTCGTTGCGAGGTATTCTTTCAATATTAAATCCCTTTTCTCGGGGTCCGTGTTCCGTAGAAACGAATTCTTTTTTGTTCATAGGATCTGAAGGAGGCACCATCAACTTAGTTTTCTCATCGTTCACCGCGCGGGCTTCTTCTAAACACTTCATCGCTAATCTTCTTAATTCTTCTTTCATCGCGCGGTATTTGCCCAATTCTGATAGTATAAGTTGAAACTCATCGTCGGTGATCTTGATACCAGATAATGCTTTTGATATATATACGAAGAAACGGTATTAAATTTTGATTCCGCGAGCGTCTTTATTTTTTCGTGTTTTACGGCTTTGGTTGTAAATCTTTTACTTATTTGTTTTCCCACGACACTCGCCGTTCCAATAACGGTCGCCGCTCCCTGCATTGCAACGACAATCGGGGTCGCAACGATGGTAGATAAAACAATTCCTCCAGCACTAAGCCCCATTGCCGTCCAAATAAGAACCATATCGAAACTATCTACTATCTTTCGCACTTGCTGATACATTTTTTTTCCTGAGAACTAATCGCTTTTCTTTATTTTCCTCGAGAATCCTTTGAATCTCATTAATTTCATCTAATCTAAACTTTTGCACTTCCATCCTTTTTAATTATTAACAAAAGAAAGAAAACCACAAAAAATTTGGGTTGATAAAGGTAAAGACTTTTATAATAAAGCGGTTCATGGCTTAGTCGAGTTATATTGTACAGAAAATGAGGAAAAATCTAGCTTAGTAGAGAGATGGAATAGAATAATTGAAGAAAAAATATGGAAATATTTTTCATCCAATTCCACAAGATGTATATCGATGTGTTGAATGAACTCGTTAATCAATACAATTATACGAAACACTCGTCAATGAAAATAACGCCCGTTGAAACGAGTAAAAATAAAGAAACGAAATTTAGGTTTGGCAAAATCTTTATCCGGACCATTACGAAATAAATACTTTTAACGCGCAAGTTTTGGTGGGTGGCAAAGTAAGGATCGCGAAGAAAAAGGAAACGTTTGAAAAGGGTTATACACCTAGGTGGACTGTAGAAATCTTCACTATATCAACCGTACAAAAAACTTCAACAGTTGCGTATAAGATAACCGACTATAAAAAAAACTACAAAAAAGAACTAGCCAAAAGATATTTAGGATTGAGAAAATAATAGTAAGTAAAGGTAATAAATCGTTAGTGAAGTGGTCCCACATCATTCAATAGCTGGTTCGACAACGATACTTTACGAGCGCTATAATTGGAGGAAAACCCCAGTTGATGAGTAATCGTGCGTATTGATGCTTTGACCACGAGTATGGTAAAATGAGCCAGACCTCCCACTTAACATCTACTCACAAGAGTTTGTGACAGGACGGTTTGGAATAGGCTACATGCCGCTGGATTGAAAGCGTGTCGTCCCTACGTTGTCATTCCGCTGACGTTGCGACACCGTCAAACAAGACGTCAATGGGCCAGGGTTGATCAGGATTGGACTCGCAGGCAATGGCCCGACATTTTCTGTTTTCGGATGAATATAGGTTTAACGTGTCATTTGCTGATGGCAGGGTTCGAACTTGGAGGAGACGAGGCTGGACCAAGATAATGTCGTGGAACGTGACCATTATGGGGGTGGGAGCGTGGTGGTTTGGGCGGGCATACATCATGATGGGACGACAGATCTCGTTATAGTCACTGCTCAAAGGTACTGAGACGAAATCACCGAACCCGTTGTTGTACCGTATTTGCAACAATGTAACGTTGGGATTTTCCAACATGATAAAGCCCGTTCACACACTGCGAGGAATATCCAGAACATTTTACGCATCCATAACGTCAATGTGTTGCAGTGGCATGCAAGATCACCGGATCTCTCTCCCATTGAGCACTTAAGGGACCACTTAGGTCGTCAGGTGAGAGAGCGCCATCACGTCAACAACGTTCGTGATCTTGAACGTGTCCTGCAAACTGAATGGGTCAGATCCCATTGCAGGTCATTAGAAAACTGCAGTCTTGGCTGCGAATGGTTTGCACACTAGGTATTGAGCCGTGTCCGAACTTTTACATCTGACCCCCTAGTTCATTCAACGAAGACTAAACGCCTCAAAATCATGGAATAACATTGATGCGAATCAAATATCTGAAAATGTATTTGGTTTTATGATTTCGTACCTAGCCTTTCCCCAGGAGTCGATCCTTTCTAAACTTGCTTTCATCAGAATATATTTTTGTTTGTTTAGGAGGTATTCAACCTATTAAAAAGTCACACCTGTTGTAGATGATTTTGTCATTATTTATTGTTTTTAGGTGGCTTATTGTCACAGGGATTTAATGCTGTTTTTCAACAATTTTTCAGTTATATATGGCGACCTGTTCACCTTACCAATTTTCCTGGACTATATACTAACCAGTATTAACTTAACCTTCCACAAGGAGCCGGTAACTTCTCCACATATGGAGGAAAACTAGTTATCAAATTTTCATAGAAGGGTATGACCTGCCACGACCGGGAATTTGAACCCGGATCTCCAGGTTGCAAGTCCAGCGCACTAACCACTTGACCACGGCCACAGCTCTCATTATTTATTGGTCAGCTGAACTTTGCATTCATTGATATGTTTTTAATGTAATCTTGTCATTGACTGGAAAAAAGGTATTATCCAATCAGACACACTCTGGTTTAGGCGGGAAGTGTCGTTAGTGTTTGTTCTGTTGGCTGGTATTTATAAAAAAACAGTAATTTGAAAGTCTTGCTGTTTCTAATGCTATTTTTGGTGTTTAAGGATATTGGATTTGTTGTAAGTAGTTTGAGTTGAAATTTCTGTTCTAATTTCAATAATTGTGATTTGTTCTGTACAGTTTCACTATACTGATTTACCAAATGATGGCATTACACAATACTGGTCCAACTGGACGTTAGTGACTGTGGTTGTCAGTGCTTATTTCACAGCGTTGTGTTGACAGATCAATAACAGTTGGATCAATTTAATAATCACAATCTTTGAATCCTACAGGTTTTAGCAGACTATGGCTACAGGATGTCACATGATGTTTTGATCCATTCTATGTAAACATGGTCATGTATTCAAAGCTACGAAGGAATTAACAACTTCATTATTATAGGATACGTTTCTGTGTACACTGTGAGATCTGTGAGTAATTTCAGAGAGTTTTATAATTTGTTTTAATTGTAAAATGTAAACTTGTAGAACTGACTTACAGGTATACATCCTTGGACCCTGGTTTGTGATTGACTGGTACAAGAATACACCAAATCATGATGCCCGTAGATTAATGGAAGAAGATGAAGGAGAATTCTCAACAGTTAGTTCTGTGAGTACATAATTATTTAACATTGAGGATATTGTAATAAATTTTCACTTACAAAATTTTAATTATGAACACTGTGTTACTATATGATGAGGTTTTATGATAAAATGTCATGAGTTTGAATCCTGCCTTTTGGTGCGGTTGAACAGAAGTTTTACAATCACCAGGAAACAAGCATTGTTATTTTTTAGCTCACCAGACCCGAAGGTTCAGGGTGAGCTATTAGGATGAGTGGGTGGATGCTCCGTCGCCCGTCGTCTGGCGTCAACAATGGTCTTCTCCTCAGAAACTACCCGTCGGATTTACTTCAAATTTGCTGTGTAGAAACCTTTTGACGTTCTAACTGCAATTTGCTCATATTATACCAGTTGACCCCTTTTAGTAGGGGTCACTAGAGCTAAAAATCGAGAAAATCATTTAATCATCTTCTTCTTATGAACCAATGGATGGATCATCACCAAACTTGGTTTGTAGCATCCTTATATGGACTTTTATCAGATTTGCTCAAATAAATTTGGTCGGCCCCTTTTAGAGGCCGCTAGAGCAAAAAATAGAAAAAAAAACCTTTAATCATCTTCTTGGATGGATCATCACCAAACTTGGTCTATAGCATCCTTAGATGGTCCTTTCTCAAATTTGCTCAAATAAATTTGGTCGACCCTTTTAGGGGCCGCTAGAGCTAAAAATAGAAATACATTAAAATGACTTTTTCTCATGTTTCTATTGATGGATTATTACCTTAACTTGGTTTTTAGCATCTTTAGATAGTTTTCTATCAGAATTGCTGAAATAAAATTGGTTTGCCCCTATTAGGGGCCACTAGAGCTAAAAATAGACATACCTTTAAACGTCTTCTTTTTATGAACCAATGGATGGATCATCACCAAACTTGGTCTGTAGCATCCTTACATGGACCTCTCGCAAGTTTACTCAAATAAATTTGGTTGGCCCCTTTTAGGTGCCACTGGAGCTAAAAATAGAAATAACTTAAAATGACTTTTTCTCATGATTCTATCATCCTTCTGTCATCACAAATATTCTTTTGTAGTATCCTTTGATGGTCCTTTATCGAGTTTAATATTGTTCCCCATTATTAGCCCACAAGTGTACCTTTATTACCTTTTTAGTAACAAGTTTATTAATATTTATTCTGGTGAGCGATGCTGGGCCACCATGGCCCTCTTGTTTCAAATATCTGCGGAAACTGTAACATCTTGTATTTGATTGATTTGTTTGAAGTTAATGAAGTATAACTGCTCTAAATCTTACTTCATTTTACGTGAAGACAATTTATTAGAGTGTAATAGAAGAGTCTAGTTAATGAACAATAGTAGTATAGTAATTGAGCGTGTCTAGGCCACCCCCTATTAACTAGGTCACTAGGTCACTAGGTCACCCCACTCGGGCACTCGGTAGAACTGGTTCAGACCGGTTTTTTGGGAATTCCCCTAAAAAAATTATAAAAAATAGATAAAATATATATAAGGCCTCCCACACCTGCACTCTGAAAAATGTAAAATTTTAAAAAATGCAAAAATATGAAATTTTGAAATTTTTGAAAATTGACATATTTCCATGTGAAAATGTGATATTTTGAAATTTTGAAAATTAACATATTTCCATGTGAAATTTTGAAATTTTGAAAATTGACATATTTCCATGTGAAAATGTGAAATTTTGAAATTTTGAAAATGCAAAAATTTATAATTTAAAAAATGCAAAATTTATAATTTAAAAAATGCAAAATTTAAAAATTTCAAAAAATGCAAAAAATGTGAAATTTTTGAAATTTTGAAAATTAACATATTTTCATGGGATATTCCAGAAATGTGAAATTTTAGTAAATTTTGAAAAATGTAAATTATACATAATTAAAAATTATTTCCTTAAAAAATGGGAACAGAAAATTCGTTTAGGGATCTTATTATTGAAAGAAATATTGATGATATCGATGAAGAGGATATAATCAAATATATAAATTTATTAAAAGATAAAATAGTTATTAATCGATTTCCTTTGAAAATAAAAATAACAATAACAAGTGAATTTTCAACACCTATAGCATTTGACATAATAGAAAGTCATTATTCTCATCCTGTTCAAGTTATTCTATCGCAAAATAATATATCTGCATTTTATGAAAGTTTGATAGATAAATTTGAATCTTGGATAGATGAATTTCAAGAAAGAGGATCTGGTTTTGTTTTTAAAAATATTAAAAGTGTAAAAGTAAAACTGTACAAATTTAGTAATCAAAATGCATCATCTTATATTCCACTTCAATTTAAATCGAGCAATATTATTAATGTTAAAAATATAAATGATAATAAATGTTTCCTGTGGTCCATATTATCAAAGTTATATCCTGCTTCCGATCATAAATATAGAATATCCAAATATTTAGAATATGAAAATAGAATTAATATGCATGGAATTGAATACCCTGTTAAAATAAATGATATTCCTAAAATAGAACGTTTAAATAATTTAAGTATAAACGTATTTGCATTAGAAAATCAAGCAGATAAACAATCTTTATATCCGGTTTATATTTCAAATATAGAAAGTGAAAATATAATCGATCTATTATATATTGAAAGCGATGAAAATACACATTATTGTTTAATTAAAGATTTGGATAGTTTCAAATATGATAATAATAAACATAAATCATTTACATGTAGAAATTGTTTGCAAGGATTTCAAAGGGCTGATACATTGTCAAAACATATAGAAATATGTTATTTTAAGAAACCGTGTAGAACGATTATGCCACAAAAAGAAAAAAATATTCTTAAATTTAAAAATTATCATTTTAAAAATAAATTACCATTTGTTATATATTGTGATTTTGAATCAAACAATATTCCAATAATGACAAATAAACCAAATCCTAATGAATCTTATACAAATCCAATATTTAAACAAGAAATAAATAGTTATGGAATATATGTTAAATCTGATTATCCCGAAATGTATAAATCGCAATATTTTTCATATATTGGTGATGATGCAGCAGAAAAATATGTAAAAAAAATAATGGAAATATTCAATGAAATAAATTATAATATATATCTTAATGAACGGAAAAAACCAAAATTGAATACATACGATGAAAAAAAATTTCAGGAATCAACCAATTGTTATATTTGTGGAATTGAATTTTCCGATATTAAAATACGTGAACATTGTCATTATTCTGGTAAATATCGTGGGGCCTCATGTCAATCGTGTAATACCAAAGATGGAAAATCTTCCAAATTAATTCCTGTATTTTTTCATAATGGTTCCAATTATGATTTCCATTTTATAATTGAAGAATTGATGAAATATGAAGATGAATATAATAAAGTAAAACTACTTTTTAAAAATTCAGAAGAATATATTTCTATAGATTATGGATCATATTATAAAAAATTAAGATTCCTGGATTCGTATAGATTTATGTTAAAAAGGTTATCAGATATTGCAAAATCAATGGATGAATTTCCTATTTTGAAAAGTGAATTTGATGAAAATATTTCTCTATTAAAACAAAAAGGATTCTACCTATATGAATACGTAGATTCTATAGAAAAATTAAAATATTTCAAATTACCAGATATTAATGAATTTTATTCAACAATTACACAAAAAACAATTACGGAAGATGAATACCAACATGCACAGAGAGTCTGGGAACATTATAATTGTAAATATTTATTAGACTATCATAATTTATATTTGAAAACCGATGTTCTTATATTAGCAGATGCATTTGAAAATTTTAGAAATTTCTTTTTAAAATATCATGAAATCGATCCATGTTATTGTTATTCAGCCCCTGGATTAACTTGGCAATGTGGTTTAAAATATACAAATATAGAATTGGAATTATTAACTGATGTTGATATGTTAAAAATGTTTGAAAAAGGCATACGAGGTGGATTTTCTGGTGTCCTAGGTCCCAGATATATTAAATCTTTCAATAAATACACACCTAACTATCATGGTGATGGAATTAGAATATTGGATAAAAATGAAAAAGAACAATGTTTGGAAATAATAAAAAATGGTGGAAATTTTAATAAATTCTTCGAAGAAAAATATTTATTATACTTAGATGCAAATAATTTATATGGATGGGCTATGTCACAAAATTTACCAACAAGAAATTTTAAATGGGAAAACGATCCCGATTATTATTTAAATATACCGGATGGCAGAGGATGTATATTAGAATGCGATTTGGAATATTCAAATAATTGTAAATTTAAAACTAGAAATTATCCACTGGCACCGGAAAAAATGAATATAAATAAAGATGATTTATCAAAATATCAATTAAATTTATTAGGAGATAAACCTGTTAGTAAAGAAAAAAAATTATTTTTAACATTATATGATAAAAATAAATATATTGTTCATCATAGTATTTTAAAATATTATATTGAACTTGGTATGAAAGTTACCAAGGTACATAGGACAATATCATTTGAAGAATCCAATTGGTTGGCTAAATATATTAACTTTAATACCGAACAAAGAACAAAATCAAATTCGATTTTCGCAAAAGATTTATGGAAATTAATGAATAATAGTTTCTATGGAAAAACTTTAGAAAATATCAGAGGAAGAAGTGAAATTATATTATCTACCGATAGGGATGAAGTGAAAAAATATATAAATAAACCAAATTTTAAAGATTCAATAATATTCAATGATAACTTTGTTGCAATTGAAAATAATATTACATCTATTAAATTTAATAAACCTATTTATTTGGGAATGTGTATATTGGATTATTCCAAATTATTAATGTATCAATTTTACTATAATATTGTAAATGAATTATGGCCAAAAAATGAACTTGTTGCTTCAGATTCAGTTTTAGGAGATACTCCGTTGATACTAAGATATAATAATAAAATATATATTGATAAAATAGAAAATATTACTGATGAATATGAATATTCAAATGGTAAATTTTACCACAAACCAAATAATAATATTGAAGTTTGGAGCAGTGATGGATTTTCTAAAATAAAAACTGTAATTAAACATGAAACGAATAAAGAAATATTTAGAATTGTTACATCGGTAGGATTTGTTGATGTTACCGAAGATCATTCGTTGATCAGAGATACCGGTGAAATTATCAAACCCAGAGATTTGTCATTAAATACAAATCTCCTATTCAATGATAATTATAAAGAAAATTTAAATCCTCCATTGAAACGAGATTTTTTAAAATTAGAACCAGTAACATTGGAAGAAAAAAAAGCATTTATAGAAGGATTTTTTTTAGCAGATGGATCAAGTGGAATTTATAAATATGAACATGGAACAAATTACAAATGGTCTTTAGCCAACAAAGATTTAAATCTTTTAAATAAATGTTTGAAATATTGCAAAGAAATTTACAAAATAAATGATTTTAAAATAACAAATTATACAATACCAACCGGTGATATGTATAATATTATTCCAAAAGGAAATTTTAAAGTAATGGCAGAAAAATTTGAAAAATTTTATACCGATGAACGTGATAAGTACATTCCATATAAAATTTTAAATAAAGATTACAATTACAGATTATTTTTCTTCAGAGGATTTTATCAAGGAGATGGTTACAAAAAAGGAAAGGATTCCGCATTTCGTTTTACACAAAAATCCAAAATTACATTATCATGTTTGCATTATCTCGTAACATCTCTAGGTTACAATACAAATATAAATACATGTAATGTTAGACCCAATATATTTTACTTATATATAACTAAAAAAAAACAAATTGCTAATATAAAAAAAATAATACCATTAGGAAAACAAAAACAAATAGTTTATGATTTATCAACTGAAACTGAAAATTTCAACTGCGGATTCCCATTAATCATTCATAATACCGATAGTGTTTTCATATCAATTAAAACTACAGATATTTACGATGATATGAAAAAAATACAAGATCATTTGGATACATCCGAATATCCAACAGATCATCCTTTATATTCGGAAAAAAATAAAAAAATAATAGGAAAATTTAAAGATGAGTTGAATGGAAAAATTATGAATGAAATAGTATTTTTGAAAAGTAAAGCATATTCCTATACGTTGACCGATTTAAGTGAACAAAAAAAATTAAAAGGAATTGGAAAAAATACTATTAAAAAATATATAAAATTCAACGATTACAAAGATTGTCTATTTAATAATAAAAATAAAATAAATAAAATGTACACGATCAATTCGAAAAAACACAATATGTACATTAATGAAGTAAATAAAATAAGTATGACACCATTTGATGATAAAAGATATATACATGATAATGGAATAGATACTTCACCATTTGGTTTTATATGAGCGTTTTTTTAGAAATATTAAATTATATATGTGATATTCCGATATTGTTCAAGACCCCATGCCAAATCTCATTTTTGTTCCAATAACTTTATTAACAATCGATCTATCCATTTTTTCTTTCAGTGTAGGATTATAAATATTTTTCATATCTTCCAACATATTCTTATCACATACTTCATTTCTTGTAGTAGTATCCTTATTCATTAGATAACATATATCATGATGATATGCAGCATTATCAACCCTATTAACTGGTTTGCTCCAACTTTTAGGTGATAGATCTGAATTTAATCTTTTTTTTAAATTGGTACCCGGTCCTGTGAAATTATGACCCGGTAGATGCATTTCAAATGGTAAATTATTTATAGCTTTGTTCATAAATCCTGTACCGGCTGCCCGTTTAACAAATTGATATTTCATTATTCCACATACTTTGCATCTTCCCCGTTTCATAGGTCTATTATTTTTTGAAATAATATCTTCAATATTGAGAGTATCGGTGTGTTTTTTACATTTTACGCAATACATTAGACCGTCCATTTTTATAATATAAAAATATGAAAATATGAAAATGTTAAAATGTTACATGTTGCATGTTACATTTTAAGTTCAAAAACAGGTTCAAAAACAGGTTCAAAAACAGGTTGCATTTAACATGTTACATATTACATTTTAACATGTTACATGTTATATTTTAAGTTTAAAAAATGGAAATAA
>VIBL01000557.1:0-37619 GCA_008271625.1 Lutraria rhynchaena
CATTTTGTCTTTCCCAAGGGTGACCTTTGTTCACAGGTTTTACTGTATATGAATTATCATAGTATTGGAATTGGTGAAACATACAATGTTATAGTCTTTCTGTATCTGTTTATATATACACTTAACTACATTTATTTCTCGACTTTGATCCAGTTATAAACGGCGATCTGTAAGTCTGACCAATGTGGACAACAACAACAACTTGCCCCTTTAATTCGGAACGTGATACATGACATGTACATATAACAGCCTGAGTGACATTATTCATAGGAAATGTGTGCCTAACACGGGTCTCGAACCAACAGCCTCTCGATCGACAGACCAATGCACCATCAATTATGTTTGCATTTAAAATGGAGCCAAATATAAATACATGGTTATCAGAATTCTTAATGTTTCCAAGACAAAAATTAATAACTCCGTAACAGCGCATATGTCAATGCTTAAATAAATCTCTATTTTCTGAATTCACTTCAGATAGATTTCGTTTGAAGAATTTTGAAATATCCGGCTTTAGTGAAAACTATTATGAATGGATAATTTTGTACAACGATACTGAACTACAGTTATACAACGAACGTATCATTGTGTTGCCTATTGATAAGTACAAGCAAGTGAAGTTTGATTCTGTGATGGTCTCCGTTCCACCCAACTACAACGCGGATATTGATGATGGCCACTCCATGTTGACTGTTTGTGAAGTTGAGATTTACACACGGGGTAAGTGGTACAAATGTAGTCAAACCTGAGAGAAGTGATAAAGCAAAGCACAGTAGCAACTAATTCATGAGTCTACATTTTCTTACATATCATTAAATGTTCCCGAAAGATATACACCTTTGCTCGTAAATTGTCCTTAATTCACTGGTGCCCTTAATTCATGGGTTTTCTTTTTTCTGATTTATCAATAAATAGGTTCCAAATTAACCGTTGGTGATCTATTTGACCTATTAATGTTCAAAATAAATCGTGTTAAACTTTCGGGCTTAGCAGCTTTCAACAGTAATATTTCAGTTTAATGTCGGCGGGCAGTCAAGTTAACAAGTTAAGCTAACCAGTTAAGCTAACCAGTTCCCCTGAATTCTGCGCTAGTTCTAACTTCTAATTTCTGGCCATGAATGATCAATCATGGAGGACGTAAATCTGCACACTCCATGTCAGTGCGGCCAAATCGCCACAGAGAACGTTTGCAGTACCAAAGGCTAACTGACATTAATTAATTAATAATAAATTAATAGCCGTAATTATATAACTATTGTAAACGTTTAAACGTGGACGTATGTACATTGTACATGTTTATTGCTGAAAAATACGTTTCGCTGGTGATACAAACCTCTTTCGAATCAGTTGAACTCATAGACGTTACAACTCATAACAACGTTTTAAATACGTTTGATATTTAAATAATTATGTTATATTTTCAGCCAATCTGACCAGCGCAAACAAGACAGAAAGAAACATCCACAAAACCCATCATAATGAGTCATCAGCATCTGTTGTTGTTGTAGGGGTAGTATCCGGTCTTATAGGAATGGTCACTTCCGCCCTGGTACTGTTGATCATTTGGTTCATAATATCAAGGTATTATCATATTAGACATTAAGAAGATTTTATATTATAACAATAATTCATACTTGAATCATTAGTTTATTTATCGGCCGGTACCTCGTAAAAATATTTATTTTTTTTCAATCAAACATTTTAATGTTTTATTCTTCAAACTTTGTACTTAAACTGAAAATTTTGTTACATATTTAGTGCATATACGTACATGTATATTCTGTCATATTTCTTAGGATTTTGGAATATCCCTAACGGTCATATACTATACATACATGTATAATTTTCGTTTTTTATCTTTGATAAATCAACTTTTTAAGAATATTAGCCGGACTAGTACATGTACAAATTACACTTAGCATCCATAATAACGTAGGTATTTTTTTTAAATGTGTTGCTGTTTTGCTTGACTTAAAAAACACCCATGTGATTTTCTGAACCTCGCTGTTTAAAAATAGTATAAAATGAGAACGTTTAACTGAATGTGAGTGATTAGTCGGTGAATTTATTGAAACATGACAAAATAATAATTTTGTTTGTGTCATTCTTTAATGTAATCAAATTAAAATAACTGGAATTGTCATATGATAACAGAGTTGCGTTTTAAAGACGTTAAGTAAATGGTATATCAGTTTCATATTTATAGGTAGGTACTCGGCCATTCTTTCAACCTCAAACGTGTTTTTAATTCAATACACTGTAATGCCGTAAGCAAGTGTTTAACTACACTTATAAATTTGTAAGATTGATTTGTACCAATATATCTGACAAGGAAAATATTGAGAAGTCCTTCACTAGTTGTTCACATCAATTTTGATGAAAAAGTGTACGTGTTCCACATGAACGTGATAGTGTCATTATTCTGATTCATATTCTGATTCATGCAGCAAAAGTACAAACAGTTTGACCTACTCCTGGTCTGAACACATAAGTAGAAATTCGTTTTACCTCACGAGGAGCTGTTTTTAGCACATAAATTTACGAATATCTAAGACTGGTATTTAATAGATTTTTTTCATGTAAAATTATCCTGGATTTGTTTTAAAATTTCAGAAGAAAACCGACAGAGACTTATACAGACCTAAGGGATAATACGAGAAACGTTCAAATGTACGACCATCTGGAATCTGATCAACCCCGTGCGTAGTTCTTTCTTTTCTTTTCACTGAGTTTATACCATTTTTCAACGATTTTTCAGTTATATACGGCGGCCGGTTCACCTAACCAGTTTTCCTGGACTGTATACTAACCAGTGCTAACTTACCGTTCTACAATTAGCCGGCAACTTTTCCATATATGGAGGAAAATCGACATTTTGCCAAATTTTATAGAAGGGTATGACCTGCCGCGACCGGGATTTGAACCAGGATCTCCGGGTTACAAATACAGTGCTCTAAGCGCTGGTCGACGGTGGCGGGCAGTTCCTTTTTATACAGTATTTTAAATCTTTAACATTTATAACAGAGTCCGAAAAGTATTCGTCACTCGAGGTGGAATGCGTGTGAATTCATCACAGATCTATGATTGTTTTGGCCGGCGACATAAAAATCATTGTCATATCTGCAGTATACTCTTTTTACTTGGCCCCGTTTTCGCGCAGGCGATGTAACCTTATTCGGCAAACCTCGACCGATTCCGTTTAATAATGAAGGAACGGAACACCGAATGGATGTAGCATGTTATGACCTGAATGCATCGCGCAAAATTTTTACAATGACTAATAAATCGGAGTTTCTCTTTCGGATAGTGTTCGGACGATGAAATAGTGAACTAATAGTTGAATTTGTAATGCGTTTATCTGCTAGCGTTAAGTCTAGTCTACGAATAATAAACAATACTATAATAAACTCTGCTTCTGGTGTATTTATTTACATATACACAGTAAGATAATGCTCTAATTGTAGTCGCTGCGCTGAAAAATGTTTGCTATTGCGCTTTAGCTACAACAACTTTTGTCAAAGCCACCATATTGTTTCAGCTGACACTACTAACTTCATATTGGACTAAGCATGTCCCCAGCGTACGCTTTGATCATTTGATTATTGTCTTTTTATTTGCTTAATTGTACTTATACAAACTCAGTTGTAATAATTTACATTCATTTACGCTCATTTAAAACATGTTTAATTACATTTTGCCAACAAACCAACAACCAACAAACAAATACCTCGTTATCACGAGCATCAGTTTATCTCGAGCATTTAGTCTGAATCTATGACTCCTCGAGATAACGAGGTTTTATAATATTTATATATTTCAGTACCATTTTCAGCTGACGTGCCCACTGACTCACAAGCGAACACGTACGAAGCAATGGATTAAAGAGAAAAAATGTACAGCTGGGAAAGCGATTTTGAAGTCATTGATTGTAAATAGGAACTAATATAATAAAACATTAATTTTACGTATGTATCATTTTTTCAATTTAATATGTTTTTTTACAATGAATGATAATTTCTTTGGAAAAAATCATAAGCTGGGGAGTAGTTTCATCGAGTTTGTCCTGTGTAATTATTGTTGTGATAATCACTGGAGGTCTTCAGTTCGCGTACGTGATAATGAATTTCATCAAATACCGAAAAATGTGAAACAAAAGCTGTTTCACGTTTTCAAGCATGTGAATAGAACTATAAAACGTAGGTTACAGATAATATTTACTTTATTGTTTTATTTCTTAATTCAGAAAGTTTTTTTTTTTTTGGAAAAAAAATGAGAACTTGTCTCGGAAGGATTTTTTGTTACGGCCTAGTTCGTTTTTTCCGTCACCCGGAAACAAATCTACACCGAAGAACGAGAGAATGGTGGAAAACACACTTTGCACACCATCACCACATTCTGTGCTTGCCGTGAGATGCTTGGCATTGAAGTCAATGGTCACAACACAGTCAGCCATCTTATGTTCGACCTCATGAGATTCCACGTCGTGTTTATTGGCAATCACCATCATAGGCGCGTCTTCCCCTGAAACATCAAAATTGACTTTAGAAACAAACTTAGGCCTAAGAAAGGCTTGTTTCCAGTTACATGCCCCCAAAAATATGGGTTGGTAGATAGGGATTTATTTTTTTACATATATCGGCAACACCACGTGGCAATATGTGCGCCGTAATATTGATAAGTTGTGAAAATTACATTATAGCACTACGATTTGGACGCCGTAAAAGCTTATAAGTCGGCAGGTAAAATATTGGGTTGATCGGGTAACCGGACGCGAACCCTTTTAAGCCTTATCACTGAAAAGTAACTCACACTACAATAGTATCACCGCCATTGATTTTTTGGTGTAAAAGGGTCGGCTTTGAGAAGCATTTTGCATCACATATTTTTACCTGAATCGAGCTTTGCAGCATAATTATATCAACCAAGAGAAGTATTTTACGTTAAAATGAAATTCTACTTACTCTCTAAACGAAAACGTTTATATTAAGATAAAAACGTTCCTGCGTCCAATCTAAACGAACGTGAACTAAACAGGAGTGACATCAGCATTTTATATAAATGACTTTGTTTTTGTTTTTTTTCTGTTAACTTATATATTTGATACATACAATGCAAACAAATGACCAGATACCTTTTTCTGTAAAAAAATCCCAAGAACTTCCTTTGTGTCATTAGATACAATCCTGGGAAAGGGATATAAAATACGGACAATCAGATCATAGAATAGCATACGAGTACAAACAGACGCCTAAGAAAAAAGGCAGCGTTTCAAAAAGTCTAATCGATAGTTTGAACATGCAAACGTAAGGATAGAATCATTACCTTTAATTTGGGTTATCTCCGTAGCAAGAGTGGTAACGAAGTCAAACGACTCCATGTCATTGACGGCGTACATCAAAATAAAGACATCACAAATTCCAAACATGATCGGTCGTAAGTTCGGCATGTCTTCAAGGCTGGCTTCTAGATACTGCAATTCTGGCAGTGCATGTAATTTACCCGACACCATATTGTCTCGGAGACATTGGTTGTTCAGTTCACACAGTTTCCGAATCATTGTTGTCTTGCCGACACCAGTTCGCCCTATGATGAGCGATTTTATTCCATTCTTTTGGTATTTGTTTGCTTTTGGGTCCAAACAAGGTCTGTAAATTATACATATGTATAAGCAACTTTTCGGTTCAAATTAACTGTATGATAAACATATAAATGAATAAATAAATAAACAAATAAACATTGGACTTACAGAAACTTATTTCTTTTTTGTTTCTTGTTTTATTTGCCTGATGTAAATATTATTTGGCATCAAATGTAGCTCATTAATTCGTACAAGGTAAAAGTTATTTTATGAAATTGATGTTTAGCTTACATAGAGACTTTCTTTTACATACCTCTGTGACATAATTGTCGTTGCCAAAGCGGACGTTCCAGTCAACAGCGAAGCGAACAGTCGTGAAAAAAACAGTTCATTTATGCAAGTAAACATCTATTTTATAGCAAAACATGGACATCTTAGCAAATTAGCAACTTAGTTCAACCAATGAATGCACGGCATACGTGGAACTGTTTTCAACAACTTTGTATGATGTTAATGAAGGAAGGCGGTCACATAAATATTCATGGCTAATAAATAGCTATTGTAAAAGGGACCTGCAAAAGTAGTAGGGGTATTGGGCGACTTTAGAACACTAGACCGGTTTGATCCGGTACAGGCCAGTTTTGAAAAATAGGGGATTCCCCTAAAAAAAAATATAAAAAATAGATAAAATATATATAGGGCCCTCCACACCTGCACTCCAAAAAATGAAAAAATAAAAAAATGTAAATGTTAAATTTTTTAAATAAAAAATGAAAAATAAAAAAATGTTAAAATTGTGAAATTTTCACATGAAAAAATAAAAAAATGTAAATGTCATTATTAGGGGATTTCCTGTCAAATTTTTTAAATAAAAAAATGAAAAAATAAAAAAAATGTAAATGTCAAATTTTTTAAATAAAAAATATACAAATAAAAAAAATGCAAAAATCGAACCCCTGTACCCCCCCCTCAGGGACAAGAAAAATGTGATATTTTGAAATTTTGATGGAGAACAGTTTTTCTGGGAAGCAAAGTCCCAAAAGTGAAAATTTTGAAATTTCAAAAATGTAATATATTTTCAGGGGGTATTCCAGAAATGTGACATTTTGAAATTTTGATGGAGAACAGTTTTTCTGGGAAGCAAAGTCCCAAAATGGTGAAATTTAAAATTTCAAAAATATAAAAAATCGAGCCCCCTAAGGGACATGAAAAAATGAAAAATAAAAAAATGTAAATGTCAAATTTTTTAAATAAAAAATGAAAAATAAAAAAATGAAAAAATGGAAAAATGTAAATGTTAAATTTTTTAAATAAAAAAAATGAAAAAATGCAAAATTGTAAATGTTATATTTTTTAAATAAAAAAATGAAAAAATGGAAAAATGTAAATGTTAAATTTTTTAAATAAAAAATGAAAAAATAAAAAATGTTAAAATTGTGAAATTTTTACATGAAAAAATAAAAAATGTAAATGTCAAATTTTTTAAATAAAAAATGAAAAAATAAAAAGAATGTTAAAATGGAAAAAGCAAAAATGCGAAAATGTTTCATATAAAATGGAGTTATTCCATATGACGAAGAACTCAAAATTCGGTAATCTGCAATTCTTGTTCGTAAAAACTACCTTTAATCTCTTCACCGTTTAAATCGTTTATTTTGTAAGTAACAGGATCGGTATTTAAAATTTCATCAATTACAAATATTTCTCTGGTCCAACGTGTGGTATAACCTTTTTCAAATTTATCTTTCTTTTTTGATATTCGTACTCTATCTCCAATTTTAAATTTAGGTTTTTTTATTTTATTTTCATCTTCAGGATATAAATTTTCATATACAGTTGATTCATTTTCCAATTTACTTGCTTCAACTGGTGTCATTTTAATTGAAGAATGAACTGTATTGTTATAATTTTTAACTAAATCATCTAATATATCATAATATTTAGTAGTTTCATTAGCAGTAAAATATTTAAACATACGTTGTTTCAAAGTTCCAATCCATCGTTCTACTATACTAGATTTTTCTTCATTTTCGGTCGAATATAACTTTATATTATTATCTTTTAACAATTTTTTTACTTGTTGATTATAAAATTCAGAACCTTTATCTGACCAAATAAACATCGGTTTTCTTTTTTTAAATAATATTTTAAATACATTACTTACAGTCGTTCCTGTTTTATTTTTTAAAGGAATTAACCATCCATATTTACTAAAAATATCTATAACAGCTAATAAATATTTATAATGCTTATTTTGTTTCGAAAATTGTTGCATATCTACCAAATCAACTGCCCATGTTTGGTCTATTGCATGAACATGAACACGTCTTTTTGGGAAAGATTTTACAACGCTGTGATGTAATTCATCTGCTAATTTATTCGTAAATCTATTTTTTTAGATCCACACTCGGAACATTTAGCTTTTAACATTTGTCTATTATTGGATGTAGCTACTTGCTCTACTGAATTATTTTCGGTATGTTTTTTTACAACGTAAACAATATATTTTTGGATGACTCATTTTTAATATATTGAAATTGATTTTTTAAAAAATGGGCGAAAAAAAAAATTTGTACAAAGTGCAATGAATATAAATATTTATATGAATACGATAAAGCAAGCGGTAGGCCTATGGGTGTTAAATCTTCATGCAAGCAATGTAACAAACCTATGAAACGAAAACATTATCGAAATAATAAAGAAAAATATAAAAAAGCATACCAAGAATTTATACTCAGAAATCCAAATTATCGACATGAATATACCTAATTAAAATTATTTCTTAAAAAATGGGAACAAAAAAATTCAAAGATCTTATTACCGAAACCAATATTGGCGATATGGATGAATATGATATAACCAAATATATAAAATTATTAAAAGATAAAATAGTTATTGGTAAATTTCCTTTGAAAATAAAAATAACAATAACAGGTGAATTTTCAAATCCTACGTCATTTGATATAATAGAAGGTCATTATTCTCATCCTGTCCAAGTTATTCTAACACAAAATAATTTATCCAAATTTTATAAAATTCTAATAGATAAATTTGAATCTTGGATAGATAATTTTCAAGAAATGGGATCCGGTTTTGTTTTTAGAAATATCAAAAATATAAAAATAAAACAATATAAATACAATTACCAAAATGCTTCATCTTATATTCCACTTCAATTTAAATCGAGCAATATCATTAATGTGAAAAATAAAAATGATAATAAATGTTTTTTATGGTCTATATTATCAAAGTTATATCCTGTTTCTGAAAATAAACATAGAGTGAAAAAATACAAACCGCATGAAAATAAAATTAATATGACTGGAATTGAATATCCAGTTAAAATAAGCGATATTCCAAAAGTAGAAAAACAAAATAATCTAAGTATCAATGTATTTGCTTTGGAGAATCAAAAAAATAAACAATCTTTATATCCGGTTTATATTTCAAATATAGAAAGTGAAAATATAGTTGATCTATTGTATATTGAATGCGATGAAAATACATTATTGTTTAATTAAAGATTTAGATAGTTTCAAATGTAATAATAGACATAAATCATTTACATGTAGAAATTGTTTACAAGGATTTCGAAGGGCGGATACATTGGCAAAACATATAGAAATATGTTATTGTAGGAAACCGTGTAGAACGATAATGCCACAAAAAGAAAAAATATTCTTAAATTTAAAAATTATCTTTTTAAAAATAAATTACCATTTGTTATATATTGTGATTTTGAATCAAATAATATTCCAATGATGACAAATAAACCAAATCCTAACAAATCTTACACAAATCCATTATTTAAACAAGAAATAAATAGTTATGGAATATATGTTAAATCTGATTATCCCGAAATGTATAAATCGCAATATTTTTCTTATATTGGTGGTGATGCAGCAGAAAAATATGTAAAAAAAATAATGGAAATATTCAATGAAATACAAAATAAGATATATCTTAATGAACAGAAAAAACCAAAATTGAATACATACGAAGAAAAAAATTTTCAGGAATCAACCAATTGTTATATATGTGGAATTGAATTTTCCGAATCTCCTGAGTTGAAAATAAAAAAATATAAAAAAATAAATGTAAATAGGTTTACATCCGAGAACGAAAGACATATAAGATTACGAGAAAAAATTGATAAATCCAAACTCAAATATATTGTTGAAAAAATAGACCATGAATCACAATTGAAATTATTGGAAGAATATCTAGATGGAACTAATGAATTTGGTGAATGTATTATATCTTACCATCAACGTAATAAATTTGGTAGATATTGGACTAATGAAAAAATGGGATTGCAAAATATGAGTCGACGAATCAGACATACATTATGCAAAGATAATATGATTGATATTGATATGAAAAATGCCCATCCAACTTTACTATCGTCCTATTGTCATAAAAATAAAATTTTATGTGGAGCACTAGATAATTATATTAATAATAGAGAAGAATTATTGGCCCAATATGGTAAATTGAAAAATATATCTCGAGATGATGCAAAAAAAGATTTAATAGCTATTCTCAATGGAAAAGAAATAAATATAAATTGTAAATATCCTGATTGGTTCATCGATTATTACAAAGGAATGAGAGAAATAATAGATAAAGTATGTGAATTGAATCCATCTTTGGTTGAACTTGCAATCAAACAAAAAAAAGAACGTGGATCGGATTATAATATTAAAGGTTCTGCAATTAATCTATTGTTATGCGATATGGAAAATAAATCATTGATGGCTGCATTCGATTATCTAATAGAACAAGGTATAGAGGTTGGATCGTTGATGTTCGATGGTTTGATGATTTATAAAAAAAATGAAATAGATATAGAAGAATTGCTAATTGGATGTTCGATATCCGTAAAAGAAAAAACTGGAAATGATATAATATTTACAGAAAAAATAATGGACGAAGGATATGATATAGATGATATAGGTCCAATTCCAACTGCTATTTGTGAAAATAAAAAAATAAGAGAACATTGTCACTATTCGGGTAAATATCGTGGGGCTTCGTGCCAATCGTGTAATACCAAAGAAGGCAAATCGTCCAAATTAATTCCTGTATTTTTTCACAATGGTTCCAATTACGATTTCCATTTTATAATTGAAGAATTGATGAGATACGAAGATGAATATAATAAAGTAAAACCTCTTTCCAAAAACTCAGAAGAATATATTTCCATAGATTATGGATCATATTATAAAAAATTAAGATTTCTGGATTCGTATAGATTTGTGTCAAAGGGATTATCTGATATTGCAAAATCGATGGATAAATTTCCTATTTTGGAAAGTGAATTTGATGGAAATATCTCTCTACTAAAACAAAAAGGTTTCTATCCATATGAATACGTAGATTCCATAGAAAAATTAAAATATTTCAAATTACCAGATATTAATGAATTTTATTCGACATTGACCCAAAAAACAATTACAGAAGAAGAATATAAACATGCACAGAGGGTCTGGGAACATTACGATTGTAAAAATTTATTAGACTATCATAATTTATATCTTAAAACAAATGTTCTTATATTAGCGGATGCATTTGAAAATTTTAGAAATTTCTTTTTAAAATATCATGAAATCGATCCATGTTATTGTTATTCAGCCCCTGGATTGACTTGGCAATGTGGATTGAAATATACAAATATAGAATTGGAATTATTAACTAATGTTGATATGTTACAAATGTTTGAAAAAGGTATAAGAGGTGGTTTTTCTGGTGTTCTAGATTCCAGATATATTAAAGCTTTTAATAAATACACACCCAACTATCATGGTGATGGAATTAGAATATTGGATGAAAATGAAAAAAAACAATGTTTGGAAATAATAAAAAATGGTGGAAATTTTAATGAATTCTTCGAAGAAAAATATTTATTATACTTAGATGCAAATAATTTATATGGATGGGCTATGTCGCAAAATTTACCAACAAGAAATTTTAAATGGGAAAATAATCCTGATTATTATTTAAATATACCGGACGGTAGAGGATGTATAGTAGAATGCGATTTGGAATATCCAAATAATTGTAAATTTAAAACTAGAAATTATCCATTGGCACCGGAAAAGATGAATATAAATAAAGATGAATTATCAAAATATCAAATAAATTTATTAGGAGATAAACCTGTAAGTAAAGAAAAAAAAATATTTTTAACATTATATGATAAAAATAAATATATTATCCATCATAGTATTTTAAAATATTATATTAAACTTGGTATGAAAGTTACCAAAGTACATAGAACAATATCATTTGAAGAATCAAATTGGTTGGCCAAATATATTAACTTCAATACCGAACAAAGAACAAAATCAAAATCGGTTTTCGAAAAAGATTTATGGAAATTAATGAATAATAGTTTCTATGGAAAAACTTTAGAAAATATCAGAGGAAGAAGTGAAATTATATTATCTACCAATAGAGAAGAAGTAAAAAAATATATATAAATAAACAAAATTTCAAAGATTCAATAATATTCAATGATAACTTTGTTGCAATTGAAAATAATGTTACATCTATTATATTTAATAAACCTATTTATTTGGGAATGTGCATATTGGATTATTCCAAATTATTAATGTATCAATTTTACTATAATATTGTAAATGAATTATGGCCAAAAAATGAACTTGTTGCTTCAGATTCAGTTTTAGGCGATACTCCGTTGATACTAAGATATAAAAATAAAATATATATTGATAAAATAGAAATTATTACCGATGAATATGAATATTCAAATGGTAAATTTTACCACAAACCAAATAATAATATTGAAGTTTGGACAAGTGATGGATTTTCTAAAATAAAAACTGTAATTAAACATGAAACAAATAAAGAAATATTCAGGGTTGTTACATCATTGGGATTCGTAGATGTGACCGAGGATCATTCGTTGATAAGAGATACCGGTGAAATTATCAAACCCAGAGATTTGTCATTGAATACAAATCTTCTATTCAATGATAATTATAAAGAAAATTTAAATCCACCATTAAAACGAGATTTTTTAAAATTGGAACCAAAAACATTGGAAGAAAAAAAAGCATTTATCGAAGGTTTCTTTTTAGCAGATGGAACTAGTGGAATTTATAAATACGAATATGGAACAAATTATTCTTGGAAGTTATATAATCAAGATTTAAATCTTTTAAATAAATGTTTAGAATATTGCAAAGAAATATATCCAATGACTGATTTTAAAATAATCGATTGTATGAGATCAGCCCGTGTTTATGTAATTATTCCGAAATCAAATCACAAAATAATGGCAGAAAAATTTGAAAAATTCTATACCGAAGAAAAAGAAAAATACATTCCATATAAAATTTTAAATAAAAACTATAATTACAGATTATTTTTCTTTCGTGGATTTTATCAAGGAGACGGTGATAAAAAAGGAAATGATTCCGTATTTCGTTTTACGCAAAAATCTAAAATTACAGTTTCATGTTTACATTATCTTATAACATCTCTAGGTTATAATTGTAATATTAACACAATGAACAAATACCCGAATATATTTTACTTATGTATAACTAAAAAAAAACAAATTGCCAATGTAAAAAAATAATACCATTGGGAAAACAACAAAAAAATGTTTACGATTTATCTACCGAAACTGAAAATTTCAACTGCGGATTTCCTTTGATCATTCATAATACTGACAGCGTTTTCATATCGATTGAAACTGAAGATATTTACGATGATATGAAAAAAATATAAGATCATTTGGATACATCCGAATATCCAAAATATCATCCTTTATATTCAGAAAAAAATAAAAAAGTAATAGGAAAATTTAAAGATGAATTAAATGGAAAAATTTTGAATGAAATAGTTTTTTTTGAGAAGTAAAGCATATTCTTTTACATATTCGGATTTATCCGACCGGATGGAAGAAAAAAAATTAAAAGGAATTGGAAAAACTACAATTAAAAGATATAAAATTCAACGATTATAAAGATTGTCTATTTAATAGTAAAATAAAATAAATAAAATGTATACGATAAATTCAAAAAAACATAATATGTACATTAATGAAGTAAATAAAATAAGTATGACACCATTTGATGATAAAAGATATATACACGACAATGGAATATATACTTTACCATTTGGTTTTATGTGAGCGATTGTTTAACTCTAAGTTTTTTTGGAAATACCAAATTATACGCGTGATATTTATTTTTTTGTTATTCCGGCATTGATTAAGACCCCATGCCAAATCTCATTTTTGTTCCAATAACTTTATTAACAATCGATCTATCCATTTTTTCTTTCAGAGTAGGATTATAAACATTTTTCATTTCTTCCAACATATTCTTATCACATACTTCATTTCTTGTAGTGGTATCCTTGTTTGTCAGGTAGCATATATCGTGATGATATGCAGCTTTATCAACCCTATTTACTGGTTTACTCCAACTTTTAGGTGTTAGATCTGGGTTCAATCTCTTTTTTAGATTGGTGCCCGGTCCCGTGAAATTATGACCCGGTAGGTGCATTTTAAAAGGTAGATTATTTATAGCTTTGTTCATCAATCCTGTACCGGCCGCCCGCTTAACAAATTGATATTTCATTATTCCACATACTTTACATCTTCCCCGTTTCATAGGTCTATTATTTTTTGAAATAATATCTTCAATATTGAGAGTATCGGTGTGTTTTTTACATTTTACGCAATACATTTTTATATATAAAAAATCAAGTTAAAAAATCAAGTTAAAAAATCAAGTTAAAAAATCAAGTTAAAAAATCAAGTTCAAAAACAGGTTCAAAAATAGGTTCAAAAATAGGTTTAGAAATAGGTTCAAAAATAGGTTCAAAAAATTAAGTTAAAAAATGGAGATAAAAGATTTATCTTGGAATATAATGGCCAAACGCGATAATCATCCTCTTTTACCTAAAAGTATTAGAGGTTTGATTGTTGGTAAATCTGGATGCGGTAAAACTACATTATTACTTAATCTCTTACTTGAACCGGGATGGTTAGATTACGATAAATTATTAGTTTTTGGAAAAAGTTTATTTCAACCTGAATATTGTATTTTGAATGAAGCATTTGAAAAAAAATTATCCAAAGACGAAATACTTCAACTTTTTGATAGGCGTGAAGAAATATCCAATAGCGGAATTTCTACATCGGATATTATAAATGAAATATCTAAAAGCCGAGTATCCAAAAATAGAATAGAAAGTAAATTTTATGAATCTGCCAAAGATGTCCCAGATCCCAGGGAATTAAATCCAAAAAATAAAAATTTAATGATATTTGATGATTTAATTTTAGAAAAACAAAATAAATGTGAGGCCTATTATATTCGTGGTAGACACAGCAACGTGGATTGTTTTTATCTTTCACAAAACTATTTCAAATTACCCAGGCAAACTATAAGGGAAAATGCTAATTTTATTTGTCTGTTCCCACAAGACTTAAAAAATATAAATCATATTTATAATGATCACGTAAGTCATGATATGGAGAAGGATGAATTTAGGAAATTGTGCAAAACTGCTTGGGAGAAACCATTTAGCTTTGTTGTAATCGATTTATCATCTAAAAAAGATAATGGTAAATATAGAATCGGTTTGGATGAATTCTATTTGCCCTGGGCTAAAAATTCCAGTTAAAAAATGGAAAAAGAATTATTAGAAACTATTGCCAGAAATACAGAACCCAAAAGTTCATTTCAGATTATAGTATCTGATAATAAAACAAAATTTAAAACTATGTTCAATCCTCCAATACAACTTGATAAAACGAGAAAGTATGAAATAGCACTCGTTAACCTTGAAACGTATTATTCTTTTCCAAATATCACCAATGAGAATAATTATATTAAATATTCCAAAGACGATGGAGCAAATTGGGAAACAATTAGAATACCTACAGGAAGTTATGATATAGTTGATATAAATAATTTTATACAAGATATATCTATTACTGCAAATCCAAATACTTTAAAATCTAGAATAGAGATAAGAGATAATTTCATTGTTGATTTCAATCATCCAAGATCCATAGGTAAAGTATTAGGGTTTGGTCGTAATAAATATAAATCTGGGATTCATGAATCTGAAAACGTTGTTGATATTCTCAGTATTAATAGTATACTTGTTAATATAGATATTATTTCTGGTAGTTATGTAAATGGTTCTTCGCAAAATACTATATACAGTTTTTTCCCTAACGTAAGTCCTGGATATAAAATAATTGAAACACCCCATAATTTGGTTTATCTACAAATTACATTGGATACAATACGTGGACTCGAAACAAAACTTACGGATCAACATGGTGAATTGCTTGATTTAAGAGGAGAAAATATTACGATAAGATTTCATATACGTCAAATATAATCTTAAAAAATGAGTTACATAAATATAAAAGTAAATATTTCCGAAGGACAAAAAAATAAAATTAAACGTGCTATAAAAATGGTACTACTACAAATATACGTTTGGGTAATGATGATTTCAAGGGTGAAGATATTATAGCTATTACCGATACGCAATTGAATAAAATAAAACATGCATGTGAAAATAATACAGGTGTAACGTTAAAATTTAGCAAGAGACAATTGGTTCATAATGCAAAAATTGAAGGTGGTTTTCTCAGTATGTTGACAGGTTTAGCTGCAAGTGCTTTACCTGCATTGGCAAAAACGGTATTACCGGCTATCGGAGTAGGGGCATTATCAGGTTTAGCTAGTACTGCTGCACAAAAAGCTATCGGTTCCGGTTTATATCTCAAAAAAGGTGGATGTGTTTGTCAAGTTGAAACCGATGGTGAAGGTTTATATTTGAAACCAGCCTCAGGTTCTGGATTTAAGTCAGTCGGCGATGGTTTATATTTGAAAAAAGAAGGTGGAAAATTATACGATGGAACGGGTCTCCTTTTTGGGGAAAATAGCCCATTTAAAAATATTCCACTTTTGGGATTATTGTTATAAAAAATGGAAAAAAAAATTAAGATTAAAGTTGGAAATATTTTACTACCATATAAACCATTAACTAATTTTGAATTGATAGATGCAGTTAAAAAATTAAAAATTCCTAATTTTAGAGGAGTGTTTATGAGAGACCAACTTCCCAAACGTCCATTAAAAAATGAATGTGGTATATTAAACCTAGATGATACAAATCCAAATGATGAGTTTGGTTCATCAGATGCTAAAGGTACCCACTGGGTATGTTGGTATAATAATATTTATTTTGATAGTTACGGAATACAACCACCTCTAGAAATAATAAACTACTTGCGACCATATCCTAAAATAATATATAGTACAGAACAAATACAACCAAGGGGAACGGTAATATGTAGGCATTTGTGTTTATTTTTTTTGATATCTGAATGAACTTACTTTGTTCGGTTAAAAATGCCTGTAGATAAATTTGGAAGAATGCCAAAAACCGAGGTTTCAAGATCAGATGTATCTTTAAATTATATAAATAACAATTTTTTGAAAAGGGGTGAAATCGATATGTTTGGAAATAAGATTACGAATCTCGGAAATCCTACAGATGCCGGTGATGCAACGAATAAAGCGTTTGTGATGAGGCGAATAAACAAAATAGCACGGGATTACGAGCTAGATAATTTGAAACACGTTGAAGATAACATTACACATAATATTCAAGAGCTAAAAGAACAAATGAAACAGTTTGCAGATGAGAAGGAATTGGAACAAGCAAAGATAGATATTATAGAACGGATAAGAGAATATTTGAAGAAATATATTAACGAAGAAAAATTAGAAGTTGAACTGAATAAACTTAAAAAGGAATGGGCGTTGGATGATGAAACCATCAGTGATAAAATTACGCGGGAAATAATGAAAAATATTGAAAATGGGGTGAATATTCTAAAAAAAGATATAACAGAGCTCGTTGCTGAGGGTGATCGGGATGTATTGAATAAGGCTATTGATGAAATAGCGAATGTTGTTGTTAAGGATAATATATTTGTAGCTGAAAGAAATAAGAAAATTAGACAATTGGAATATGATATTCAAAATATTAAACGTAATCAACCGACCCTTCTCATATTTTCATTGGAAATTAGCAAAGATGCTGTAATAAAAGTGTATCAAGATTCCCAGAATCGAGTTCATATTACTGATAAAAAAAATAAACGATATGAGTATTTCACAAATGCGTTTGTTATGTTACCGAATGAATATATTAAATATGATAATATAGTTGAATATCCATATCGTATAGGGGCTGATTACCAGGACGGGGCAGAACACTGGCTTTTAAAAAAATCCGGTGTCTACACGATCGAATTTGATTTAAAATTTAAATCCAGTGCTCCGGGTCGATTTAAACGAATGTTTGAAATACGCCTTGATGATAAAATGTATCGAACATGTTTGGAAGAACATGGTGGATGTAAGAATAAATGGACATTTGGTATTGAAAATCCGGAAACCCGTATATCAATCAACCCTTTGGCATATAAGGAATTTACTTTTACCGAAAAGGGATATATAAAATTATATTATAGTCCGGGAATTTTGGATAATTAACCATAAACAACACTCATTTTATTTCCATCTGATTGAAAATTTATCAATTTATCACTAATAACAACTGCAAAGGCTTCCGTTCCTGCTGGGACATTTGCACCGAATTGTGCTTTCACCTGGATATCAGTGACCGAATTCTTTAATCTTTCACTTTGTTTTCTTACATCAAATACGAAAATTGGAAAAAGATTTTTGTAATCGGGTGGATTTATATTTGGACTGGAAATTAATTCATCCATATGATAAAATTTTGATCTGAATGCAGCTGCATCGCCGTAAGCTCTACTAAACTGTTGTTTTGTAAAATCGAGTTGATAATGAACTTCAGGATATCTATTAGAATTGAGCATTACATACATATTCTTTAGATTTACATGATCAAATAGAGCAGGATTCTTTTCTTGATCACCATTTTTTTCAGTTTGAAAACCAATAATAATACAACGAGGTTTTTCTGGACTTGATTTAACCGAAAGTCTCCAGGTGAAATTGGTTGATTCTGGTACTGTTATAGTTTCACATTGTCGCATTCTATATCCTACAGGAGAACTAGTTTTATTTTCTATTTTTTTATACAGTTCAAATTTTTGGGTATCGGCAGGAAGATCATGTGGAATATACCATGATAATTTTACGAGAGAAATTTTACCTACATCAACACCATTAGCTCTAAAAATTGCGTCATCGTCGGCCTTTCTGGTTAGAGTCAATGTTTGTTTCATACCGTATAAAATTTTATTATAATCTTCACAAAATCCAAAAATATGTTTTAACGGAACTATAAAACTAAACGTTCCCTTTGGATCTGGTGTTCTAATTAAATAATTTTGGCGAATGCCAAATCCAGTATTGTTGCCGATATGTGCATCAGGGGTCGAATCTTTATGCCAGAGTTGATTTAAACCTTGAGATTTTGAGAAATCATCCGGGTACTTCAATAAACCTAACATTGTACTAGATTGACCGGGATTAAAGACAGATTCAATCTCTTGTCCAGAAAGTTGATATTTAATATTATTGAATAAATACATAAGTCCATTATTTATTAGTGCAACATTGTTAGCATTCGCATAATCTGTTCCATCGGCTTTTGTCAATCTTCCTTCAAACAACAAATAACTTTCACTCGGATGAGTAAATAAATCTTGTGTTTCTATATTAATTCTAATTTCTCCGGGATTATTTAAATTGGTTCCTGTAATAGGTTCGTATTCGTGGTATTCATATTTTTCAATACTTTCATCCACTGTGAAAACTTCGGTAATTTTTAAAATATCATCCATTTTATAATAAAAAAATTTGAGATAAGGTCTTTTTATTGTGAATTTTTTAATTTATGAACTAAATCTTGAATACTTATAACCTTAGAACCTCCGGCATCAATAATTGAAGAAAGACTCGGTTCATCCTTAGGTTGTCAATTCGACCGCGTATATTTTTGTATAATTGATTTGGATTTTGGGGTTAAAAGTTTACTAGCGCGGGACACCGCTTTACTAGCGAGCTTTTTTCCTGCATCGTCCAACGCTTTCTTTCCAGCTGATTTACTGGCATCAAGTATTGTTTTACCTATTGATTTTGCTATATTCGTTGCAGCTGTTTTGGAAACCATACCACTAAATAAATTTGCCATAGGTTCAAATATTCCACTACCTCCATACTTGTATCGTCTTTTAAATCCATATTTTTTTAGTATTAACATTTTTCAATATTAAAATTTGAGTATATTTTCATATTCTTTGGAATTTAAAATATTTTGATTTTTAAGATTATCGCAAATGGAAACTATTTCATGTTGCACCCCCGTGTTGCCAGCTTTTTTACTATTAATCAATAAATCAAGTCTTTCAATTAATTTATTTGGATCCGAAATACCCGAACCGGAAGACGAATCTTCATCACAAGTATCTACATAATATAAATGTGACCAATCTCTCCGTCGTTTCATATCATCCCATATAGGTTTAATAAATTTTGTATATTTCGTATTTTTACTGGCTTTTGTACGATTTGTACTTGGATCATTGTTTTTATAAATGGCATTTGTAGTTTTTAACAAATGGCTATAAGATTCCAAATCATCAGGTGTGATCAATTTTTCATCTGGATTCTTCAACATGATAAGTTCCCACAATCCCCTAGTTCCATCATATCCAAATGTATCCTCTCCATCTTTAAAATATATATCATTATCTACAATAGTAATAAGTTTATCGCCCATATAAAAATTTCCGTTTTTGCTGTATAGGCCGAATGTTTTATCTGTTCCGCCTTTTTCACCTAATTTTGTAATATATTTAGCAGCAATTGGCCCCACAAACGTTGAATCAGGGACCGGTTCATGATCTGATTCTGGTAAAGTCATAGGTTCTGGTAAAGCCAGTGGACCTGGGATAGCTGCAATAGCCGGAGCAATTTCTTTTAAAGGTTGAAGTTCTTTTTTTTATTTCTTTGGTTGTATCCTTCTGTACATCTGTAACAGGTTTAAAAAATTTTCTCAAATCTTTCTTCAATCCTATTTCTCTGGTACGTTCGCGAAGTTGGTTTTGTTGTATATTTTTTTTTGTTTCAAGAAATTTTTTTATTATTAAATCTCTTTTCCTAGGATCGGTAATTTTTAGAAATGGCATTCTTTTTTTATATATAAAAATAGATATATCACTCAGTTCGTTCGCAGTTCCCTAAATTCAATATCAGTTTTTTCAATATTTTTTTTATTAATATTTTTACTTCATCTTTCAACTTGTAATATTTATCCAATTCGGAAGATATAAGTTGAAATTCTTCATCTGATATTTTTCCATCATTCAACGCCTGTGAAATATATGAATTTATAGTATTAAGTTTTGTGGTTGCAAGGGTTCTAATTTTTTCATGTTTTTCTACTTTAGATGAAAAATATTTATTTAGATATTTTCCCGGAATACCCATTGCCCCACAGCCGGCCGATATAGACATCAATATTTCTGAATATGGCAATATAGGCGAAAGTGCTCCTAGTAAAATTGTTGAAACATTGAATAGTAGTTCGATAAAATATATAATATTTCTAGCTCTCCTGTATTTTTTAGTAAGTAAAATTCTTACATTCTCCTCGGATTCAAGAATACTTTGAACCCTCGTAATCTCATTTAGCCGAAATTCCTGTGACTCCATTTTATATGAAACATTTTCGCATTTCTGGAATACCCCCTGAAAATATATTACATGTTCCCATGAAAATATATTAAATTGTTCCCATACCTTAAATAAAAATATTTTAAATTTCCACTATACCCCATGAAAATATATTATTTTATTTTAAATATTACATGTTCCCATGAAAATATTTTAAATTGTTCCCATACCTAAATAAAAATATTTTAAATTTCCATTAAACCCCATGAAAATATTTTAAATTGTTCCCATACCTAAATAAAAAAAATATTTTAAATTTCCCCATGAAAATATTTTAAATTGTTCCCATACCTAAATAAAAATATTTTAAATTTCCATTAAACCCCATGAAAATATTTTAAATTGTTCCCATACCTAAATAAAAAAAATATTTTAAATTTCCCCATGCAAATATTTTAAATTGTTCCCATACCTAAATAAAAATATTTTAAATTTCCATTAAACCCCAAGAAAATATTTTAAATTGTTCCCATACCTAAATAAAAAAAATATTTTAAATTTCCCCATGAAAATATTTTAAATTGTTCCCATACCTAAATAAAAATATTTTAAAATTCTACTATACCCCATGAAAATATTTTAAATTGTTCCCATACCTAAATAAAAATATTTTAAATTTCCCCATGAAAATATTTTAAATTGTTCCCATACCTAAATAAAAATATTTTAAAATTCTACTATACCCCATGAAAATATTTTAAATTGTTCCCATACCTAAATAAAAATATTTTAAATTTCCCCATGAAAATATGTCAATTTTTAAAATTTCAAAATGTCACATTTTAAAGACTTTGCTTCCCAGAAAACTGTTCTCCATCAAAATTTCAAAATATCACATTTTTCATGTCCCTGAGGGGGGGTACAGGGGTTCGATTTTTGCATTTTTTTTATTTGTATATTTTTTATTTAAAAAATTTGACATTTACATTTTTTTATTTTTTCATTTTTTTATTTAAAAAATTTGACAGGAAATTCCCTAATAATGACATTTACATTTTTTTATTTTTTCATGTAAAAATTTCACAATTTTAACATTTTTTTATTTTTCATTTTTTATTTAAGAAATTTAACATTTACATTTTTTTATTTTTTCATTTTTTGGAGTGCAGGTGTGGAAGGCCCTATATATATTTTATCTATTTTTTATATTTTTTTTTAGGGGAATCCCCTATTTTCCAAAACCGGCCTGTACCGGATCAAACCGGTCAGGTGTTCTAAAGTCGCCCAATACCCCTACTACTTGCAAATTAGACCATCCTACGCGGATGCTACACTATCCTTAATCTTTATTTAGCATCAAGCATGCCGTACGGGTCTTTTTGTCTCATATAAACGACCATAGTAGGCTAGCATTGTCATTTTCATCATCGTAATCACAACCAGCACACGATCACCACCATCAACATCATTGTCATCACCATAACGAAGAGCCTGATAATAATACATTCTTTCACTGAAAAGAATCACTCAATATTATAATTTATAATTACAATCCCCGCAAATCAAAGTTGTATGTACATTTAATAAGTTTAGGCCGTCCGTCCGCCCATCGGTCTGTCTATTCTTCCGTCCCTCCGTCCGTCTATGTAACTTGTGAGCGCTTCGTCTCACGAATGGCTCTTTGGATTGTTAGATAACTTTATCAAGGCATTATGCATTAGGTCATCTTCTACGTATTGTAAAAATACTCGGGTTTGTTTTCACTTAGTTATGTCCCTTCTGTATTTTTCATTAGAAAAAATCTGGTGTGCACTTCTTCGACGGCCTGCTGACATCCACTGAAAGTATTGCCCTAAAAGATCTTCGGAACATGGTAGATAAAAGAAGAGCACAATGGCGAAAGACAGCATTGCCGTTTCTCATGTCACCAAAGCAATCATGCAGATAAACATCTTGAAAACTTGCATTTATTCGAACCCTGGTATGTAGTTTGTAATTGCCAATTGGATGAACACTTCCGAGAATTAATTCGGTTAATGGCTATTCAAAAGCCAGGGATCTACATAGATATAAGCAATTGAATACTAGTCATCGAAATATCCGGTTTGCATTGTGCTTCTGTCGATGAAGGCAGGAAGAAACAGTGGTCTCATATTAGCGATAAGACATTTAATAAAAGACTCAAGATAGGCAAATGCCTGACTGCGTCTGAGTGACATTCACTGGTATGACATTATTATCGACATATGTCACAGATATCATTGTTCAAATACAATACGTGCTTAGAATAATTAATAACGTATTGTTGTATTAAATTTATATGTATGTCAATGCTGTTTAGTTCTTTGAAATACCCTTTTTCAGTGTTCTATCGGTTTCGAAATTATAAAAGTTATGAAATGTTCGTTTGTTCTCTTAAATGAGAAATCCCTTGACATTTTCGTCATCTATTGTTTATCCGATGTAATTTCTGAAAATTTGAATGTGAATGGATTAAAAGTAAACTACCTGCAGCAGAATTACGGCACAGCACGTCAAGTAATTTCTGCTGAGTCATTGTCGTTGTTATGATATTTTTGACTTTACGTCACAATTAAACAAAAAAAGTAATTTTCAGACCTTTAATCATAGGTCTGATTTCCGTAGAATGTGTCACTTAGGAAGAAAAAGAAAACTGAATGAAATGGCTAAGAGTTGAATGTAACGATGATGACAATCATCACGATGATGTTGTTGTTGACAATGATAGTCGTAATGAAGGTGATGTAGAATACGAATGTTATTCGCGTTAAATGACTGAAACATGGACACCATGATTTTAACAACAAAATGTTATCATACAAGTTTTGAACGATCGACTCTGGGAAATGATGTTTAACGATAAAAGTGCACCAACAAATAAGCAATGTACTGTCAAACCTGTGAACAAAGGCCATCCTTAGGAAAAAAATGTGGCCTTTATAGACAGATAGCGTTTATTCGGAGGTCAGTTTGTCCTAATAATCACTGACGATTTTCAAAGAATGGCCTTTATTCACTGGGTGGTCTTTATTCAGAGGTGTCTGCAAACACAGATTTGGCTGTACTTAGTCAAGAAATCTGTATCGTCTTCTGAATTTTATGAGTAGTAGGGTTTGAAAAAGAAAGTTTTCTGAGTATTGCGTTTGTCTTTTTGTAGCGCAATAGTCAGGCATGGGATGGATTTGATGAGAGCAGAAAACTTGTGAAGTGATTGTTTAATTAATGTGAAACTGTTTGAGATGATAGCTGGACATCATTGCATGAGATTATATCTGTTGACCACCTGGTGAAGAAAGAACTAGATATAGTTAATATTGAAAGTGTCAAAGCCAAGTAGCTTTATACAAATAAATGAACTACATGTAGTTTAATAAAAATATCGATAGTTTTTTATGAGTACAGAAATCCTTCAATATAAAGGCAAGTAATTTGGACGAAAAAGTCTATACATGTATATTGGTGCGGTCTCGTTATGAAGTTGACATGTATACATGCATGAAGTATGAAACACGACCCGGAATTATAATGATACGGGGCAACATCTCCAAAGCAACAGCCTTTTGGAGAAGCAAAATTACATGTATGTTGTTGTTCAGAAGTTGTTGCTCTAGAGAGGTTATATTAATAGTTAAATCGTACTGTGGGGAAAATCATGCTGTTGTTGGAGAGAGGTTGTTGCTCAAGAGAGGGTTGCTCTTGAGGGGTTAAATTGATAATTAACATAACGAAACACATACAATGGACAAAAGAATACGTGTGCACATTTTTGTTCTGGAAAATATTATCACCTTACCTGTCACATGAATCTGGATATAATATCACCAGTCCAATTGTCTCACCTGTCTCACACAGGCTTCGAAATCGCAACATTGACTTAGTAGTATTGGTAATACGGGAGTTTAATGAATAATATACGTGTAAATATTTGGAGTTATGTGAGTCAAAAGTTAATACAAATGAACTCAAAAAATACTCTCCTCGGCAGTGAAAAGGCCCATGTATGGATCAAAGAACTGAAAGTATGCTCACCTTTTGGACATAGAAATGAATACCTGGTACGGTTAAATGCAATATAAACGATTTCATCAAACGTTACTTGCGCTTGAACGAAGTACTTAGCGTCATTCATTCTTCCTTGAAGTTACTGGTGCGATTTTGTTGACACACTGTTAGCAACCATCGTATAAGTATTCTAGTTCACTGAATATTGATTCTCTCTACTGTACTGAAGGGGAAACAGTAACATATCCATTGGGTTTAACGCCGATTTTCAACAATTTTTCAGATATACACGGCGACCGGATCACCTAACCAGTTTTCCTGGACTGTATACTAACCAGTACTAACTTACCCTTCCACAAGGAGCCGGCAACTTCTCCACATATGGAGGAAAATCGACATTTTTGTCAAATATTCAAAGAAGGGTATGACCTACCGCAAACGGGATTTGAACCCGCATATCCGGGTTGCAGGCACTCACCACTGGACCACAATCGCGCCCCATAAGGGGAAGCAGTAAATATGATGTCTTAAAATATGCTAAAATGGAACATACGTATTTCATAACATCAACTTCGACAGGATGGTGAACATGTTAATTTTCTTAACCGATTTGTTTATTATAGGAATGGCATCTGAGTCTATTCGACCACCAAACTATAAGTACATATTAGTCTTATTTTATATAACGAGCATGACAGCAATAAAAATGGGAACGTTGGAGAAAGTATCTAATAAAATGTTGACGTACGAGTGACGTTAGATAGCTCCATTATAGACTGGCTTAAACCGGTATTGGCTGGTACGAAAATTTTTGTATTTGTCGAAAATGTGTTTTAAGCAGATCTTTTCGATGTGGCTTAAACTCAGCAAAGATGGACGAATATTGTACTCGTACGTATAATTCTCGTATCAATGTGGCAGAAAATTCGGGCAGGTATTGTACACATGTCCTCATCAATAGAAACTACGTTCTGTTCGTGAAAATTTCGGCAAGTTATAACTCCACAATCCTTTTAGTAACTTGTCCAAACTCGCCGTGACACGAGCTTTACATGGAGCACTTGTCAGCATAGCTGTTGGAATGTTTCTGTTGTATATTGATACATTGCACGATTTTGTGCATATTTATATAATATCCGCTTATGCAATGCTTGAAAATAACATAAAACAATATATTCACTGAAAGAATATAAAGACAACAAAAAGAATTCACATTATTATATTTTACCAAAGAAAAACGCCCCGTTTGTGAATTGAACAAGTAACCTTCCAAAATTAAAAATCTCTTCACCTTTGAGTTGTGCTGCTTCATGCACTGTACGAACTTACTTGACTTATACAATGGTTAAAGTCCTAGTCGGCTGAAATCTCCTGCATTTTTCTGTTTACGATTTGGTATCAATATCCACCGTATCATAATATTGCCAGTATAACTTGGTTCGTCCGCCATGTTATTAACCTAATTAATTTAGTATAGCCCCTGAAAACTGGACTCCCTGAAAACCGGACTCCGTGAAAACCGGAATTCGTTGAAAATCAGACGATTTTTCATACCCCATTTTGTTCTCTTCTATAATCAATAGTTCTCAGAAAACAGGACTTTTAGCCCAGTATGGAGGAAGTCCGGTTTTCAGGGGTTATACTGTATTTATGTCACGTGGTTTGAAAATAGTAAATTTCTAACTAGTGTTATATTCCTACGACCCCTTGAACCTTGTAAATAGCCTAATTAATATACTTGTTTAGTTCTGTCACCTTTACCCAGATTATCTTTCGGCAGACTATAAATCTATCTGTTGGTGTTCTGGCACTAACATTTATCAACTCCCCATTCCCCAAACTCTGATAAGCTCAGGATTCGCAGGGTTTCGCAGGAACAATATGATATTTAGCAGGTTGCAGATGACCATTGTTTCAGAGCAAGTTTTAGGCCAGCCAGATAACACCATAAAAATTAACGTAGACAAAGAAACGTGAAATTACGAAATTATTTTTCAAGTGGTTTATCCAGGACATTTCCAATAGTTAAATCTAAATAAGATTTAAAATTAATATAACATTGCTAAATAGCAAAAATAATTGGATAGACTTAGAAAAGGGATTTTTGATTACAGAAATCAAGGTAATATTTAATTATCTTATTTTTGTTATAAGTGTGATATCATTATAGTAAGTAATCTACAATGTTCATCGTCAGGAATAACTATTTTAATTATTGACTATTATTTTAATGGACTTTCAGGCAATTTTAAATGTTCTTAATTATTGTTAAATATTGTATATGTTAAATAGTTCTAATGTCTGATATCTTAGTACTAGTAATGTACAGCTGTTATACAAGTTTCATATAATCTTTTAGATCCCAAGAGGGGAGGTTTTTTCCTTACACAACTACACGTGAAAAATTGTATCTCTACTTTGGAAGACCATCAAATCTATTTTCAAGAAGAAAAGTCAAGACACCAAATTAAGATTTCTCCATTAGTGTTAATGGAATAATTTATGAATGAACATTCATCCAATCAGCAGGCGCCTTTAGTAAATTCTTCAAGATACAGTGATTTTAAAACATAGGACACTTTGATTATCAATGATTTCTATACTTTGTTTGCATTATTTCCTTTCCCATGTTGGTTTGAAAGTCCTTTAAATTTTATTATCATATTTTAGGTATAATCGTTTTTCTTTTTATCTACTTTTTTGTATAATCATATATGTTAACCTTTTTTAGTATTTTTGTAAATAGATTTCTGAAACTTTAAATCTTGTTCTGTTATTCAAAAGGCTTAGTCCGTAACACTAGAACTTCGGTAATTTTCGCCTCTGAAATAAAAAAGTCTTGTTTATTTAAGATTACGGATGATTAAATATCTATTTTGAAATATATATACAGAGAAATTCGCCGTGAATGAATTCATATTTGATGATATTTCAAATGATATATTAGATTCTAATATGTTTCTTCTGTTCTTTGATGTTAAATACGTGTATAAGACGGATATATCTTTATACAGACACTTGAAAACATTAAAATATCTCATATATTATTATAACAAGAACATATTAAAGCACTTTAGATGTTCACATGTATACATGTAATTATGGTCTATTTGAATTTTAATACCATTTTAGCATTATCCTATCTGACTAATAGCCAGTGTTATTTGTCATGTGTATATACAATTAGTATACAATTAATCTATTCGAATCTAATCTAGTTATAGTTATAATTGTTTCCGGTACAATTGATAGTTTCCGTCATTAGACCAGGCTCGTCGTTTAGATTGACCAAAAACGGAATCTATCTATCTCACAGTATGTGTAAAGAAATTGATCTACGGAAGGTAACATAATTGATTTGAAATAAGCGAACAAAAATCTTTTTAATCGATACATAATTACTCATAAAATAAAAGTTTTCTTCATCAAAGGTGCATCATCATTTTTTTTTGAAAAAAAAAGTGAATACATGAAGCATTTTTGTAAATTCTTTTTTTTTGTAATATGTTCATAAAGTGAGGGCCGCGGCCGTGGTCCAGTGGTTATTGCGCTGGACTCATGACCCGGAGATCCGGGCTCGAATCCCGGTCGCAGCAGGTCATACCCTTCTATAAAATTTGACAAAATGTCGATTTTCCTCCATATGTGGAGAAGTTGCCGGCTCCTTGTGGAAGGGTAAGTTAGTACTGGTTAGTATACAGTCCGGGAAAACTGGTCAGGTGAACCGGTCGCCGCTCATAACCGAAAAATTGTTGAAAAACGGCGCGCTAAACCCTAGTGACAATTAGTCACATAAAAACAAAAATCATAAAGTGAGTGCATGTATTGATGTTGCATTTCTTTATCGGTCTCCAGAAAATGGAATACATGCTGTGTAGTAAGTTAGTGGCTGAAACACCCGGAAACATATAATTTAGTGTACTTGTCCTAGACACACTGGATGATGCTTGACCTGTCGACATTACGGTTCAATGGATGAGGACTCAAGATTATTTGGATCGGACATTTTGTAAAATACGGAAGTATTTGTTTCATGAATAATCGAACATGTATATTAGATCACATATATGTAAGCTTGCATATGTGAGTAGCAGATGAATATGTAAATACTGAATACAGTTTATTACATTCTAATGAAATTATAGTTTGATTACAACCAAGTAGGACTTGATGCGTCGATGATGGTTTATTTACGGACGTTTTTAATGATCATTGGAGTACAAATTTGTGGCGGCACGTTATTTAGAGACTGTAATAACTCCAACTTTGCAGGTAAAATATATCATATACACTGATGCATTAAATGCCGTTATGTTTTGTATTTTTGTAAGGAGTCACTTACCTCACGTGATATTAAGTTCGTCTTTTTTGTCATAATGTCGAAGTTTAATTATTTCGTGGACGTATAAAGTTCACAGGATTAAGTACAATAAAAACTCATTTATTGACTACTTAACATTAAAACCACCTTATTTCTAGTTTCAATAATTCTTATATATCTTATATTGATAAGGTCATCCTTAAAAAAATGTTGACCAAACATTTAACAGTGGGCAGGTAGGTAAGTAGGCATTTTTGTTGTTAACATTATACGCTTCTGAAAAGAAAAAAATATGGGATACAGGAAGGAAAAACAAAGTTCATTATCTCTATAGTGTTTTGGGGGGATTTCGATCTGCAAACCAATTTTTTTAAGAATGGCCTAATAATACTATTTCAATATCAAAACCATTTATTTTTGTCCCAGATGTTGTCTTCACGCCGAGGTTTACAGTATACGTTTCTCCGTAAAACTTTCCCCTGTTCCACTTCAGGGAAGAATATTGCCCTGGGACAGCATACTGAACAATCAGGTGATTATTATGGGCAGATAGCCAGTAATGCCGTAGATGGTAATACAGACACGAGTACGGAGTATGGAACTTGTTCTCACACTAAACCTAGTCCCGACATGTCTTGGTGGCGGGTGGACTTTGATAAACCGTACATAATTACTGGAATTATCTTATACAGCCGAAGTAACGTTAATAGTAAGTTATGTAGGTTTTTGGAAATGATTAAAACTAGGTAATTAGGAAGCAGACAATACAGTCAACCTGTGTTTGTGACCACCTCCGAATAATGACCATCCTGTGAATAAAGGCCAGTCTTTGAAAAACCGCCGCTGATAATTTAGAACAAACTGACCTCCGGATAAAGACCAACTGTCTATATTTTGCAACATTTTGTCTTTCCCAAGGGTGACCTTTGTTCACAGGTTTTACTGTATATGAATTATCATAGTATTGGAATTGGTGAAACATACAATGTTATAGTCTTTCTGTATCTGTTTATATATACACTTAACTACATTTATTTCTCGACTTTGCTCCAGTTATAAACGGCGATCTGTAAGTCTGACCAGTGTGGACAACAACAACAACTTGTCCCTTTAATTCGGAACGTGATACATGACATGTACATATAACAGCCTGAGTGACATTATTCATAGGAAATGTGTGCCTAACACGGGTCTCGAACCAACAGCCTCTCGATCGACAGACCAATGCACAATCAATTATGTTTGCATTTAAAATGGAGCCAAATATAAATACATGGTTATCAGAATTCTTAATGTTTCCAAGACAAAAATTAATAACTCCGTAACAGCGCATATGTCAATGCTTAAATAAATCTCTATTTTCTGAATTCACTTCAGATAGATTTCGTTTGAAGAATTTTGAAATATCCGGCTTTAGTGAAAACTATTATGAATGGATAATTTTGTACAACGATACTGAACTACAGTTATACAACGAACGTATCATTGTGTTGCCTATTGATAAGTACAAGCAAGTGAAGTTTGATTCTGTGATGGTCTCCGTTCCACCCAACTACAACGCGGATATTGATGATGGCAACTCCATGTTGACTGTTTGTGAAGTTGAGATTTACACTCGGGGTAAGTGATACAAATATAGTCAAGCCTAAGAGAAGTGATAAAACAAAGCCTTTAGACACAGTAGCAACTAATTCATGAGTCTACATTTTCTTACATATCATTAAATGTTCCCGAAAGATATACACCTTTGCTCGTAAATTGTCCTTAATTCACTGGTGCCCTTAATTCATGGGTTTTCTTTTTTTCTGATTTATCAATAAATAGGTTACAAATTAACCGTTGGTGATCTATTTGACCTATTAATGTTCAAAATAAATCGTGTTAAACTTTCGGGCTTAGCAGCTTTCAACAGTAATATTTCAGTTCAATGTCGGCGGGCAGTCAAGTTAACAAGTTAAGCTTACCAGTTAAGTTAACCAGTTCCCCTGAATTCTGCGCTAGTTCTAACCTCTAACTTCTGGACATGAATGATCAATCATGGAGGACGTAAATCTGCACACTCCATGTCAGTGCGGCCAAATCGCCACAGAGAACGTTTGCAGTACCAAAGGCTAACTGACATTAATTAATTAATAATAAATTAATAGCCGTAATTATATAACTATTGTAAACGTTTAAACGTGGACGTATGTACATTGTACATGTTTATTGCTGAAAAATACGTTTCGCTGGTGATACAGACCTCTTTCGAATCAGTTGAACTCATAGACGTTACAACTCATAACAACGTTTAAATACATTTGATATTTAAATAATTATGTTATATTTTCAGCCAATCTGACCAGCGCAAACAAGACAGAAAGAAACATCCACAAAACCCATCATAATGAGTCATCAGCATCTGTTGTTGTTGTAGGGGTAGTATCCGGTCTTATAGGAATGGTCACTTCCGCCCTGGTACTGTTGACCATTTGGTTCATAATATCAAGGTATTATCATATTAGACATTAAGAAGAATTTATATTATAACAATAATTCATACTTGAATCATTAGTTTATTTATCGGCCGGTACCTCGTAAAAATATTTATTTTTTTTCAATCAAACATTTTAATGTTTTATTCTTCAAACTTTGTACTTAAACTGAAAATTTTGTTACATATTTAGTGCATATACGTACATGTATATTCTGTCATATTTCTTAGGATTTTGGAATATCCCTAACGGTCATATACTATACATACATGTATAATTTTCGTTTTTTATCTTTGATAAATCAACTTTTTAAGAATATTAGCCGGACTAGTACATGTACAAATTACACTTAGCATCCATAATAACGTAGGTATTTTTTTTAAATGTGTTGCTGTTTTGCTTGACTTAAAAAACACCCATGTGATTTTCTGAACCTCGCTGTTTAAAAATAGTATAAAATGAGAACGTTTAACTGAATGTGAGTGATTAGTCGGTGAATTTATTGAAACATGACAAAATAATAATTTTGTTTGTGTCATTCTTTAATGTAATCAAATTAAAATAACTGGAATTGTCATATGATAACAGAGTTGCGTTTTAAAGACGTTAAGTAAATGGTATATCAGTTTCATATTTATAGGTAGGTACTCGGCCATTCTTTCAACCTCAAACGTGTTTTTAATTCAATACACTGTAATGCCGTAAGCAAGTGTTTAACTACACTTATAAATTTGTAAGATTGATTTGTACCAATATATCTGACAAGGAAAATATTGAGAAGTCCTTCACTAGTTGTTCACATCAATTTTGATGAAAAAGTGTACGTGTTCCACATGAACGTGATAGTGTCATTATTCTGATTCATATTCTGATTCATGCAGCAAAAGTACAAACAGTTTGACCTACTCCTGGTCTGAACACATAAGTAGAAATTCGTTTTACCTCACGAGGAGCTGTTTTTAGCACATAAATTTACGAATATCTAAGACTGGTATTTAATAGATTTTTTTCATGTAAAATTATCCTGGATTTGTTTTAAAATTTCAGAAGAAAACCGACAGAGACTTATACAGACCTAAGGGATAATACGAGAAACGTTCAAATGTACGACCATCTGGAATCTGATCAACCCCGTGCGTAGTTCTTTCTTTTCTTTTCACTGAGTTTATACCATTTTTCAACGATTTTTCAGTTATATACGGCGGCCGGTTCACCTAACCAGTTTTCCTGGACTGTATACTAACCAGTGCTAACTTACCGTTCTACAATTAGCCGGCAACTTTTCCATATATGGAGGAAAATCGACATTTTGCCAAATTTTATAGAAGGGTATGACCTGCCGCGACCGGGATTTGAACCAGGATCTCCGGGTTACAAATACAGTGCTCTAAGCGCTGGTCGACGGTGGCGGGCAGTTCCTTTTTATACAGTATTTTAAATCTTTAACATTTATAACAGAGTCCGAAAAGTATTCGTCACTCGAGGTGGAATGCGTGTGAATTCATCACAGATCTATGATTGTTTTGGCCGGCGACATAAAAATCATTGTCATATCTGCAGTATACTCTTTTTACTTGGCCCCGTTTTCGCGCAGGCGATGTAACCTTATTCGGCAAACCTCGACCGATTCCGTTTAATAATGAAGGAACGGAACACCGAATGGATGTAGCATGTTATGACCTGAATGCATCGCGCAAAATTTTTACAATGACTAATAAATCGGAGTTTCTCTTTCGGATAGTGTTCGGACGATGAAATAGTGAACTAATAGTTGAATTTGTAATGCGTTTATCTGCTAGCGTTAAGTCTAGTCTACGAATAATAAACAATACTATAATAAACTCTGCTTCTGGTGTATTTATTTACATATACACAGTAAGATAATGCTCTAATTGTAGTCGCTGCGCTGAAAAATGTTTGCTATTGCGCTTTAGCTACAACAACTTTTGTCAAAGCCACCATATTGTTTCAGCTGACACTACTAACTTCATATTGGACTAAGCATGTCCCCAGCGTACGCTTTGATCATTTGATTATTGTCTTTTTATTTGCTTAATTGTACTTATACAAACTCAGTTGTAATAATTTACATTCATTTACGCTCATTTAAAACATGTTTAATTACATTTTGCCAACAAACCAACAACCAACAAACAAATACCTCGTTATCACGAGCATCAGTTTATCTCGAGCATTTAGTCTGAATCTATGACTCCTCGAGATAACGAGGTTTTATAATATTTATATATTTCAGTACCATTTTCAGCTGACGTGCCCACTGACTCACAAGCGAACACGTACGAAGCAATGGATTAAAGAGAAAAAATGTACAGCTGGGAAAGCGATTTTGAAGTCATTGATTGTAAATAGGAACTAATATAATAAAACATTAATTTTACGTATGTATCATTTTTTCAATTTAATATGTTTTTTTACAATGAATGATAATTTCTTTGGAAAAAATCATAAGCTGGGGAGTAGTTTCATCGAGTTTGTCCTGTGTAATTATTGTTGTGATAATCACTGGAGGTCTTCAGTTCGCGTACGTGATAATGAATTTCATCAAATACCGAAAAATGTGAAACAAAAGCTGTTTCACGTTTTCAAGCATGTGAATAGAACTATAAAACGTAGGTTACAGATAATATTTACTTTATTGTTTTATTTCTTAATTCAGAAAGTTTTTTTTTTTTTGGAAAAAAAATGAGAACTTGTCTCGGAAGGATTTTTTGTTACGGCCTAGTTCGTTTTTTCCGTCACCCGGAAACAAATCTACACCGAAGAACGAGAGAATGGTGGAAAACACACTTTGCACACCATCACCACATTCTGTGCTTGCCGTGAGATGCTTGGCATTGAAGTCAATGGTCACAACACAGTCAGCCATCTTATGTTCGACCTCATGAGATTCCACGTCGTGTTTATTGGCAATCACCATCATAGGCGCGTCTTCCCCTGAAACATCAAAATTGACTTTAGAAACAAACTTAGGCCTAAGAAAGGCTTGTTTCCAGTTACATGCCCCCAAAAATATGGGTTGGTAGATAGGGATTTATTTTTTTACATATATCGGCAACACCACGTGGCAATATGTGCGCCGTAATATTGATAAGTTGTGAAAATTACATTATAGCACTACGATTTGGACGCCGTAAAAGCTTATAAGTCGGCAGGTAAAATATTGGGTTGATCGGGTAACCGGACGCGAACCCTTTTAAGCCTTATCACTGAAAAGTAACTCACACTACAATAGTATCACCGCCATTGATTTTTTGGTGTAAAAGGGTCGGCTTTGAGAAGCATTTTGCATCACATATTTTTACCTGAATCGAGCTTTGCAGCATAATTATATCAACCAAGAGAAGTATTTTACGTTAAAATGAAATTCTACTTACTCTCTAAACGAAAACGTTTATATTAAGATAAAAACGTTCCTGCGTCCAATCTAAACGAACGTGAACTAAACAGGAGTGACATCAGCATTTTATATAAATGACTTTGTTTTTGTTTTTTTTCTGTTAACTTATATATTTGATACATACAATGCAAACAAATGACCAGATACCTTTTTCTGTAAAAAAATCCCAAGAACTTCCTTTGTGTCATTAGATACAATCCTGGGAAAGGGATATAAAATACGGACAATCAGATCATAGAATAGCATACGAGTACAAACAGACGCCTAAGAAAAAAGGCAGCGTTTCAAAAAGTCTAATCGATAGTTTGAACATGCAAACGTAAGGATAGAATCATTACCTTTAATTTGGGTTATCTCCGTAGCAAGAGTGGTAACGAAGTCAAACGACTCCATGTCATTGACGGCGTACATCAAAATAAAGACATCACAAATTCCAAACATGATCGGTCGTAAGTTCGGCATGTCTTCAAGGCTGGCTTCTAGATACTGCAATTCTGGCAGTGCATGTAATTTACCCGACACCATATTGTCTCGGAGACATTGGTTGTTCAGTTCACACAGTTTCCGAATCATTGTTGTCTTGCCGACACCAGTTCGCCCTATGATGAGCGATTTTATTCCATTCTTTTGGTATTTGTTTGCTTTTGGGTCCAAACAAGGTCTGTAAATTATACATATGTATAAGCAACTTTTCGGTTCAAATTAACTGTATGATAAACATATAAATGAATAAATAAATAAACAAATAAACATTGGACTTACAGAAACTTATTTCTTTTTTGTTTCTTGTTTTATTTGCCTGATGTAAATATTATTTGGCATCAAATGTAGCTCATTAATTCGTACAAGGTAAAAGTTATTTTATGAAATTGATGTTTAGCTTACATAGAGACTTTCTTTTACATACCTCTGTGACATAATTGTCGTTGCCAAAGCGGACGTTCCAGTCAACAGCGAAGCGAACAGTCGTGAAAAAAACAGTTCATTTATGCAAGTAAACATCTATTTTATAGCAAAACATGGACATCTTAGCAAATTAGCAACTTAGTTCAACCAATGAATGCACGGCATACGTGGAACTGTTTTCAACAACTTTGTATGATGTTAATGAAGGAAGGCGGTCACATAAATATTCATGGCTAATAAATAGCTATTGTAAAAGGGACCTGCAAAAGTAGTAGGGGTATTGGGCGACTTTAGAACACTAGACCGGTTTGATCCGGTACAGGCCAGTTTTGAAAAATAGGGGATTCCCCTAAAAAAAAATATAAAAAATAGATAAAATATATATAGGGCCCTCCACACCTGCACTCCAAAAAATGAAAAAATAAAAAAATGTAAATGTTAAATTTTTTAAATAAAAAATGAAAAATAAAAAAATGTTAAAATTGTGAAATTTTCACATGAAAAAATAAAAAAATGTAAATGTCATTATTAGGGGATTTCCTGTCAAATTTTTTAAATAAAAAAATGAAAAAATAAAAAAAATGTAAATGTCAAATTTTTTAAATAAAAAATATACAAATAAAAAAAATGCAAAAATCGAACCCCTGTACCCCCCCCTCAGGGACAAGAAAAATGTGATATTTTGAAATTTTGATGGAGAACAGTTTTTCTGGGAAGCAAAGTCCCAAAAGTGAAAATTTTGAAATTTCAAAAATGTAATATATTTTCAGGGGGTATTCCAGAAATGTGACATTTTGAAATTTTGATGGAGAACAGTTTTTCTGGGAAGCAAAGTCCCAAAATGGTGAAATTTAAAATTTCAAAAATATAAAAAATCGAGCCCCCTAAGGGACATGAAAAAATGAAAAATAAAAAAATGTAAATGTCAAATTTTTTAAATAAAAAATGAAAAATAAAAAAATGAAAAAATGGAAAAATGTAAATGTTAAATTTTTTAAATAAAAAAAATGAAAAAATGCAAAATTGTAAATGTTATATTTTTTAAATAAAAAAATGAAAAAATGGAAAAATGTAAATGTTAAATTTTTTAAATAAAAAATGAAAAAATAAAAAATGTTAAAATTGTGAAATTTTTACATGAAAAAATAAAAAATGTAAATGTCAAATTTTTTAAATAAAAAATGAAAAAATAAAAAGAATGTTAAAATGGAAA